>JBBPUA010000774.1:0-12537 GCA_038094355.1 Afroboletus lepidellus | reverse complement strand
GGGTGGATGCGCCAGCAGCAGGAACTACAAGCTCAGCAACAGGCACAAGCACTACTACAACAACAACAGCAACAACAGCAAGAAGAGTGGCTCCGTCAGCAACAGGCTTTGCAGGCACAACAAGCACAGCAGCAACTATTTGCGCAACCTACCGGATTCGGGTACGTAGTGTACCCTCTAAGTCCATTGTACTAGCCCCTGACTTTGCGACATGTAGTTCTAACAATCCCTTCGCACCTTCCATTTCTCCCTCACCCGCGCCGCACATCGCGCCCCCTCAGGTCAACGGAACTTCCCAGGGCCCATCCTTCAACCTTCAGGGAACGTATGCAAACTCGACTGCTCCATCATATGGTTCTGCGCCTTCGCGAGCCTCTGCGCCTTCGCCAGTGCGGACTCCGTCGAGCTCTCAGTCAAAACCAGACGAACCTTATGCAAGTGGTGCAGGAAGAGGGCCAACGCGCGCAGACGAAGAACATTCGCACCTCGCGAACTTGTTTGCAAATCGCGACGATGGCCAAGATACCTTTGGAAACATCGGTGCTCTGCGGTACGGCCAAACGCAGGCTGGTCGTATTGCTACGCAGAAGATGGGTGCCGGCGCGAACAATCCGTTCGCCCTGCAGCAGCAGCAACAGACACAAAATTCTGAGCAGCCTTTCTTCTCTATCTAGTGTGGTCTAAGAGGATGTTGTCTACTTGTAAATAGCTCGGCTCTGGTCTAGTCGTTCCTTTCGTGCTCTACTTTACTACCGCGTTGGATCTACACTTCTATATGTGGCTGTGTCGGCGAATGACATCATTCATACTCCTTTCTCTGGAACTCCTCGTTGTCGACTTGAACCGACATGGCTGGTGAGGCAGACGCCTTTATTCTTCTTGTTGCAAGTATCCCACAGCTTGGATCACATCGACGTTCTCACTGTGTACCAGCTCGCTTTCATTTTCCCTCCCGCCGCCGTTGCGATGCTGGCGGGATGTGGACCCGACCTCTGTATCAACTTTTTACTGACATTGTGCGCCACGCTCGTCTCCGATTCTAGGTCTCTGACAGATAGGTTGATTCTAACAGATTGGGATGGTTACCTGGATGCATCGTATGCCCCATCCCGCCTCGCGGACACCACCATGCGTTGACTTTTTGACGTCCCCCAGCACGCCTTTTGGCTCGTCCTCAAACGAAGCGAGGCCAACGAGACATACGGTTACAAGAACTGGACCTGTAAGACCCTTCCTCAGTGGATTCGAACGTCGCTGACCACTCATCGATCAGACTCGGGCATGGGCGAATACCGTGGTCGAGATGGTGACAAGGGTGCGAACGCGCCCTATAGTCAGCCGCCTGCGCCACCCCCGTCTGGCCCGCCTCCACCTCAGGGACAGTATCCCGCGACGACGGCGCCCCCGCCGCCTCAAGCCCCTGTTGACCAAAAGGAGACTGCGCCGCCCGCGCCCGTGGAGATGAAGTCAGGGGCAACCCCAGCTACGGATCAAGGCTTGGCGCCAAGCGATCAAAAGTACAGCGATAGTCAGGCCCCGCCGCAACCGCCTACGGATCAGAAACAGACGGAATCTAGCGCTCCAGGTGGCGGCGCTTGAGGGCGTGGACGAGAATAGATACACGATGGTCTTTACTTTTCGTCTCGTGTTGGACCTTTTTTTTACTCGAGTTTGTGATGGACAATAACATGTGCTCTTTCCTCGACGTAGTTTTGGTTCGTAGTAGTGTTAATATGTACACGGACAACTGCAGCAGCACGCTGTCGCAGACGATCTCAGTGTACTTGTAGCTACAAATGGTGCAAGAATGGACCAGATCGTACGAGTCACGGTCATCTTTGAAACTTAATTAGGCCTTAATTTCGTGTCATTCTCCAACCGTGAACCGTAGAGCGGACCTCTACATCGCCTGGATCTTCGGGGAACATAGGCTAGGAATCATCAGCGCTAAAGTAACAGTGTCGGATGCTCGACTTACAGGAAACTTCTTCATATAGATTTCTTCGCAGTTCCAGCCCCTGTGACGTGCCACGGAGAAAAAGTCAAGGTCGCGGTGAGCGAGATGGGGACGGTGATGTGTATAGAACACGAGAACGCATGGGGGCGATGCTGTGTCGGCGCGCCCACTTGATATGGGCCTGAGGCACAGCTCACACGAGGTCAGCAACGCGCCGTGCTAGACGATGTGAGCACGACAGCGGGCGGTGAAACATGAATCGAGTACCTCAGAGTGATTGAAGATGAGATCCGAGAGAATGATCAAGTCGAACCCCCTACAGGGTGTTTGGTCTTGGGGCAGGGCAGCGACGAGGGGGTCTACTGGCTTTCCCCAGATGTAACCCTGAGGGGCGCGACATGTCGGTCGATGGTTGCGGTCGATCACGGACGAGTCACCTGTATCGTCACGTTGGTTCTCTGCTCTTCGTGGATGTTCTGTCGGACGTTGTAGGCAAGGTTTTCGATCAGGGCTGTGTCGTGATAGTCTGTTAGGACGACCTGAACTCCTGTTATTGATGTATGAAAGACTCGGAAAGTTGACGAGTTACTTTAGCTGCGCTGTTTTGAGCCGCTACGATGCCAGGTAGGCCGCCGCCTGCTCCGAGTTCTAAAACAAATTTGTTACGGACAAGTTCATCGTGCGAGTCGAGGTATGAAGCAAATGCAATTGCTGCGTTCCACCTGAATGCGGGGTGCGAGTTAAGCGACGGGGAACTGTGTACGCACAGAAGCTCACAGATGGTGCCCCCAAAGAGGATGAGAGCCGATGAGTCTAATGGTGATATTGGGTTGGCCTGGCCCACGGGAGTAGGTGGCCAGGGTGGGGTCTGGTGTTGGAGGACGAGGCGGTTCCTAAGGATCGGATTCAATCGTGCACTAGCGCGTTCTGTGCGATACTAGACAGTGACTTACAGTGAATATGGCTCCAAGGGACAGATCACACTCATCATTGTAGTCTTCCGAACTCATGCCTGGCCTCAGCTGCCAAAGAGGGTCCAGGCGATTGTGCGGGTCCGATATACTCGCTACGTGCCTGTGGTTTGATGATAAACTTATTTTAGTCTACTAGGTTCCTGATTTCATCTAGTTTCACACAAGCCACCATCCAACCGCCCTCATCGAAAATTTCACTGTTGACCGAGCGGCTCTCCGAAAACGATCAGTCGCCAACTGGAATCATGCACAGGCATCTCCATGCGTACAGCGTGCCTCGGCGAGGCGCTGTCATAGTAGACGCTGGTTGTTGCTTTCATTTGTCACCCAGGCTCGCATAAAAATGTGTATACCCTCCCTACCTCCGTTTTCTCTTTTCAAGGTCCTGACGAAAGGTGGGCTACCGGTTCATTTGTCAGGCGTTGTTCGCTCTCCGGCAGCTCCACGCGACACATCTTGCCGTAGCATCCTGCCATGGATGCAAACGTGGGCGGCTCCGGCCCGCACAGCACTCGAGGCCCCAGACATGCGTTCAAAAGCTCTTCATCTGCGATCGACCTCGTGGGCGCTGTACTAGGCGTTGTTCCAGTAGACACCAGCCTCGATCTAGGATACGCTCATAGGCGTCTCAGCTGGAGCAGTCCCGAAGGGGGTTCGGAAGCGCCTGAGTCGTCTCAGTTCGCAGTGCTTGAAGAGACTTCGTTCGATTTCTCGATAGGCCATCCCTTACGAAACTCGCACTTGGATGTGTCTTATACCCCTCTATTGGACGCGGATGCAGACACCGCGCCAGAGGCGCATTTCATAGGCCAGGCGGAGCCGGTGCACGGTCCTTGGTCAAGAGGCTCCGACCCGGAACGCACTACTGGATTCGCATCGGGGTCTGGGAAACAGTATTCTTCCTCTTCCCAAAACTTTTCATTCGCGAATGCCTTCTGTCGTGCGTCGATGTGCGTCGTAAACGTTCAAGGGCACAGACCCTACGCTCCACTGCAGGAGGGTGAAAACCGCGGTTTTGGTTCGACGGATGGTTTGCAGGAAACAATGCTACCTATCGACGGAGAGACGGTTGCTTACCGAACGGTGTCACCCCCACCTTTGCGAGGATGGGCCCTTGGCATCCTAGGACCATCAAATCCGCTCCGTCTACAGCTGTACAAATCATTGATCCACCCGTATGTATGTTTTACACAGCCCTTCCGCTCGCTAAGACCATACCCAACCCAGGTATGCTGAACCGATCATACTCGCTTTGATCCTGGCCAATGCGGTTGTGTTGGTGGTGCAAGCTTCGCGGACTCTGGTATTGTCTTCCACCGAGGAAGAACCTCGAACTATCGTTCATGGGTATTTCCATGGCTGGGAAGACTTCGCCCTCTTTTCCCTCTTTGTACTCTTCACGTACGTTTTGTGGTTAGTATTGATAGACGTGCTCGCTAATGTAAAACAGCATTGAAGCCCTGGGTCGCATATGTATCTCTGGATTATTTCTAGATCCAGAGGTGCCCACGTCGTCTTTATTCTCGTGGTTTCCATTCTCAGAATCGACACGCCCTGTATCTGCGATTTCACCTTCAAACCCTGATTCCGACGCACCCCTGAAACGATCTGGGTCACTAGCGCGGGGATACACGCTGAGGAGAGTCTACCGTCATATGGCAGAACCGTTCTCGATACCACTATCTTCTCATGCACATTCCCCTTCATTGGCGCATACGCCTAATGGTATACCCTCAGCGCCGTCTCCCTCGCACAATAAAGGGCACTTGACAAACGCGGACGAACCGCCTACGTTCTCATCACGTGTAATGAAATCCGACATTCTAGATTCTAATCCAGATGGTGTCATTTCCCTTCCGTTCAAACTCGACATGGAGATGGCCCGGAGCAAGATAGCACGAAATATTCCCTATCTGCGGCAGGGCTGGGGTAGGATTGATTTCCTCGCTATCGTTGGGTTCTGGGTGTCTTTCATATTGGCGACTTCAGGCCTTGAGCGGGGAACATACCATGTTGGAATATTTAGAGCATTAAGTGTCCTGAGGACGGCGAGGTTGATAGGCATCACAAACGGTACTACTGTGAGTAATGTGCCCTTTGGTTGACCCATTATATCCCACATATTTCTGTTCCAGACGATTATGCGTTCCCTCAAGATTGCGCGTCCTTTGTTGGCGAACGTGCTATACTTCATTGTTTTCGCTGTGGTGCTGTTTTCGTGAGCTTCGATCATCATCTAATTGTTCACCTTGCTCATGGTACATTAGTGTTATCGGCGTGCAATCGTTCAGAAGGTCTCTACGTCGCAGCTGCCATCTCTTACCCGAGCTCGAAGAGGATCGGCTCTTGAGACTGGCACAAACATGTGGAGGGCACATCAATGCGACAATCCTAGCGCCATCTCCCTTTCTACACTTTGACGGAACGCCGGGAAACACCGCAAAAGGGTTTATTTGTCCATTGGGACAAATTTGTCTAGTAAATTAATTCGTCATTGCTCTCGCATACTATACTCAGCATCTTATAGGAAACACATAGTAATCCTTTCAATGACGTGCAAAGTTTTGACACGGTGTATTACGCGATCCTTCAGGTGGTTGTACTTGCCACCGGGACCAACGTGAGTTTCTCGTGTCTGACAACTGACACTACTTAGCTGATTTTTATACCTCTACAATTGCACCAGTGGTCGGGTCCCATGTATGAGATCATCGCGTCCGAGTATTCCGTTGCTTCCATCTTTTTCATTTTTGGAGTTCTGGTGCTCAATTTTTGGTTGTTTAACTTGATGGTCGCAGTGATCACAAACTCGTTTTCTGCTATCCGTTCTGGAACCAAAAGGAGTGCCTTCGGAGCAGCGCCGTATGACTCCGTTTCTAGTATATCCATGGATTTACTTATATTTAACGTGTAGACTTGGGCATATCAAGGGAGAATACGAAGAAGGCTGGTCCACAATGACTGGACGCCATGTCGGCCAAAATCGTCTCAAGACTTGGTGGTCGCACACACGATGGATTTGGGTGGTGTTTGCATTCATCTCCCTCGTAGTACAAGCCACAGCGACTACGGACGTGAGTACCACGCACAAGGCAGCCATCGAATTGGCCGAATGCATAATCACCTTGGCTTTTGATGTTGAGATCATCGTTCGGATTGCCGCCGACTTGCCTGAGTGGAGGTCTTTTTTCCTGGACGGGGGCAACTTGTTGGATTTAATCGTGGCCATTGGATCTAGCGTTATTCTGATCCCAGCTATCCGCGATTCGCGCGTCTATCCCTGGCTGACTGTCTTCCCACTGGCAAGATTCTATCGCGTGCTACTGGTGGTGCCACGGATGAAGCCCCTGATGGTATGTCCTGCATCCCATTCTTTCTCGTCTATAAACTGAGCCTTCGTTAGCTGACCGTCTTCGGAAACATGTATGGTCTCGTGAACATGACCTTGTTCCTGGTACTCATTACTTTCCTCGCTGCTCTATTTGCCGTTCAACTCATGCGAGGAGACATGGAAAAGATAGCCCCTTTGAACTTTGGCCAGCTGTTCAACGCCTTCCTGGGTGTGTACCAGATACTTTCAGGAGAAGACTGGACCGGGTTGCTATACAAGATGACTGGAGCCGAACTGAAACTTGGCCAAGCTGTCGTCATCTGCATTTTTGTGTGTTGCTGGCTTCTTTTTGCGAACTGTATGTATGAACAAGCTGATACATGTCCTACGATCGGCTGACGTCGGTGATCATCTAGTCATTGTAATGCAGATGTTCATTGCTGTCATCAACGAGAACTTCGAGGTAGCCGAAGAAGCCAAGAGAAACCTGCAGGCATCCATGTATTCGGAACAACAACTCAAGTCTGCTAGTCGATGGGCATACATGAATCCCTATCGATGGTTCAAGAGGAAGTCGACGATAGACGGTAAAATCCCACCTTCGTCTCCAGTACCGACGGAGGTAGAACTGCCAGTTCGGTACGACGCACTGCATCATGGGCCTAGCCAGGTCGGTTCCGTGATTTACGATTCTGTATAGCCGCTGATACTGGCTTGCAGGGACATCCATTAAGTGGCATCGATACTAAGTCTGGTGGCCTGAGACAACACTCATTCGGTATGCTTCACGAAATGTTCGCGGGGGGTGCGAAAAAGGATGATATCCCACTCCTTGAAGTGCGCCGAGTACGCTCCGAGTTGAGAGGACCAGAGGAAGAAGTGAAGTATGAGATCGACCTGTACCTGTGAGGAGGAACCATTTCTTTGCCTGGAAACTTTGCGGCTCACTACCTTTACTTAGTGACATACTAGCGAAGTTGAAAAGAGAACCATCTATGCCAAAGGAAACGGAAGACATTCGTAGAACTCAAACCATGGAGATAATTCGAGAACATCAAACGTATGACAAGACTTTTTGGGTTTTCTCTCAAACGAATCCCATTCGCCGCCTCTGTCAGAAGCTCGTACGTCCAAGTGGTGGAGAGCGGATATTTGGCACGCCAGCGTCGAAAACCGCGTACACGCTCTTTCAACTTGCCATCTTCTTAGCCGTGCTTGGCCATGTCGCTACTGAGGCGATCGCAACCCCCCTCTACAGGCGTCACTACCGCCTGCAACACGGTGCAGTGCGGTTTTCATGGTTCCATATCACGGAAGCCACCTTTGGTCTCGTCCTTATCGTTGAATTCTTGATCAAGGTCGTTGCGGATGGCTTTGTTTTCACCCCCAATGCTTATGTCCGAAGTATTTGGAACATCCTCGACTTCGTTATCATGATCGGCGTCCTCGTAAACATCACCTTTACGCTGTTTTTTGTCGCTGGCCTCGGTCGGTTCATCCGCGCCTTGAAGGCCCTGCAATCGCTCCGGTTCATGACATTGATCGACAAGATGCGGAGTACCTTCGAGGACTTGATTTTGGCCGGCTTCATACGCATACTCGATGCCGCCGTTCTCGCCATGCTCTACCTCATCCCCTTTAGCGTGTGGGGTACAACTATCTTTGCCGGGTTGATGAGCAGATGCAGCGACACGGGTGTGCAAGGCATCGGGGACTGTACCAATGAATACATAAACACGATCTACGGGGATGAGTTTGGATTCCTCGTGCCACGTGTTTGGGAAAACCCATCGGGGACTTCGACGTTCTCGTTCGACAGCTTTCGTTCCTCGATAATGATTCTCTTCGAGATCATGACGGCGGGGTGGGTCGAGGTCATGTTGTCTGCGATGAGCATCACCGGCAAGGGCCTACAGCCACGTACGAATGCGTCGCAAGCCAACGCGATCTTTTTCTTGATATTCAATTTACTTGGTGCCGTCGTCGTCTTGACCTTGTTTGTCAGGTAAGGGTCCCCCAAATGACCTGTGTTTTCAGTTAACGTTGTCGGTAGTATCATTATCGGAAATTTTGCGATACGAACGGGAACTGCGTACCTTACTGAACCCCAGAAGGAGTGGATCGATTTGCAGAAGCTCCTCAAGCGACTGAAGCCGTTGAAGAGACCTAGAGTGAAACCCACTGTTCCATTCCGAGCTTGGTGCTACGATCGTGCGATTCACAAGCACGGGTGGTGGACGAGAATGATGACGGTCTTCTTCGTGGCAGAGATAATAGTTTTGATGTGCGTCTTCCTTGCAGTCTATTTGCTGACTTGCACCAATGAAGTCGCTGTAGGACCCAGGCTTTATCAGATACCGAGGGCGGTTGGCATAGTAAGCATGGATCTCTTGCCCTATCGCGTTGCTGACCAGGGTCGTGTAGATATTATATCCTTGTTCGTCTCTATGGTCTATGTGGTGGATACGACCATTCGGCTATATGGTCTCGGATGGCATGCTTTCCACGCCAACGGCTGGAATCTCTTTGACATTCTGGTGGCGTCTGGGAGTTTTACCACGACCCTCTTCGCACGCTTCTATCCACATGACAGGTCAACTGAGCTGCTAGAGAAGCTGTTTCTCGTCAGCATGACGTTTAAGCTTGTTCAGAGGTTGGCCACTCTGAACCAGCTATTCAAGACCGGCACGTGAGCCTTCACTCTTCTGTGTTCTCGTCTTGAACCTTACGACCGGACGCTGCTACAGCGCCAGTCTCCCCCAGATCTTGAACTTGCTCAGTCTGTGGTTAACGTTGTTCATATTCTTCACGATCATGAACATGGAGGTATTTGGACTGACCAAGTGGTATTCGACCGAGAACGCCTATCAGAACTTCCAGACCATGGAATCGGCGTTCCTCATGCTGGTGACCATGAGCACTGGGTGAGTGATTGTATCAGTATTTTCCAAAGCCTCTCGAGCTCAACCATGATAGGGAGGGATGGACTCAGTTTATGCATGATTAGTGAGTTGTCCACGCGGGTGTAATGTCACTAGAAGCTCACCTTCATCTAAAGTGCTCTCGAATATCCACATTGTACGGAGGTCGTTGATGGTATTTATGAGACGGATTGCGGTAGCACTGCCTGGGCATTCACATTGTTCATCGCATGGAACTTGCTCAGCATGGTAAGCATACGTATCATTGCATCGGACTCTGGCTCACTATTTTTCTCAGCTTATCTTCCTCAACTTGTTCACCGGCGTGGTCGTCAATAGCTTCTCATATGTTTTTCAATCTACCAATGGCGCGTTGAAGTCAATCACACGGCACGAGACACGTGCATTCAAGAAGGCCTGGGCGCAGTTCTCGGATCCGGAGACTCAACTGCTAGAGCGCCGAAACCTCATTTCGTTCCTCGCTGTATGTCATCCCATAACGATGGCCCCATGACTGGCTTACATTGCCTATAGGAACTCGATGGCATCTTCCTCGTGCGCATCTATCCAACCCAGTGTTCCCTCGCGTCGATCCTAGCGGCTTGCCAAGATAGGAGAACGGGTGATATTTCCACGTGCAAATTGAACAGAGAGCTCAACAAGGTTGATTTTGAGATGATCCGCAAGCGGCGGGCGGAGTACAGTCGGATTTATTACGAGGCCAATCTGTTATGCTCTCGAGGTAAAGGCATTTCGTTCACGGAGATGCTCATGGTACTCGCGCATCACAAGCTGATTGATGACTGGGAGGCGCTAGGGTGAGTTTATCGTTTTGCAATGCTGTGTTGACGGTCTGGGTTAACGGCTTGGTTTAACGTGTTAGATTGAAGGAATTCGAGGCGAGAGAGGAGATGCTGAAGCTGTTGGCAGGTATCGTGGCGCTGGACAAGGTGCGGTCTCAACTGCAGACGTTTATGCTTCGCAGGAGGTTCCTTCGAGAACGCGAGGCGGCCCATGGTATGTGCGTTATCCTCTCGTGCCGGTTGTAGCCTACACCCATTGATGTAGGATACCCGAAACGGGGGCGCCACCGACTTTAATCGACACAACGTCGACCATTGGCTTTGTGCAATCCCCCTCGAAGCGAACACAGAGGAGTCGCAATCGGAACGCGCCTCGAAGAACCCCATACCACTATTGCTTTAGAGCCATGGCCGAAATACCTAGTCGTAAAATGTACCAAGTAAATTATCTGTTTATTTATTGTACTATGTAACAATGTAAACATGCCAAGACGTCTTCACTCATCATCACGTCTGCTACTGGCGGCAGTGCCTCGTTCAATTTTGTCGAAAGAAAAGCATATTCATCGTCAACTTTACCTCATTCCTCACGGTCCGAGTCCGAGTCTGATCGAGGGCCTCGAAGCCCGTCCTCTGAATCATCCAGGCTTAAATGGAAACCGTCATCATCCGAGTCCTCATCGGATCTTTCAAAGTATGGTCCTAGCGAAATTCCATTGCGTTCCATCAAGTTGAACATTACGCCGTTCCATTCTACCTCGTAGGCCATGATCTGGTCATTGTTTGCTTCCGGGGGCTTCGGAAATTTCCAATCCAATGATGATAATGCAGGAAAATGTTGAAACAAAAATTTCGTCACCAAATTAGCCTCGCTAATCGGCGAGTGCATTAGGGTGAGACTACTGAGGTGCGTTGACACGAACAGCTCGCTCGCTTCTGTTTCCGGGACGTGTCTGGCATCGAGTGTCAGACAGACCGTTTCCAATTCCGGGCAAGAAATGGCGAGCGATAGCAGTCCCCCTAAGGTAGGGTACTTGGTCGTGAACGGCGAATACGCTCCGCGGCAGCCAGAGAAATTGAAGATTCGGAGTAGGGGCCAACTGTTAGCCAAGGCTGCTAGCTCGTCATCATCCAGCGAGACTTGTTCGATCCAGCCGATCGTCAGCTCGCGAAGTGAGCCAAAGACCGTGAGGGGATGGAGCGTCTCGTAAGTCAAACAATAGTGTGGTGCCTCACTTGCCATCCGGTCAAGTGGCAAGAACGAGAAGGATTCATTATGCTTTAGAGTGAGACTTTCAAAGGGCTGTGTGGGGGATCGGGACGAAAGCACGTTAAGCAAGGTAGCTACAGCCTCTGATGTCGCAGGATTGATAAATTGCAACCAAAGTGTGCGAAATATTTGGCTGCGAGGTTGAACGAGATTTGTGGCAAACTCGAGCTCCGATGTTTTAAAGCCGAGTGTTTCCACGCCGCAAAATGCTGGTTCTGTCGGCACGAAAGAGGAGGTCTCTGGGAGATCGACGTCGAGCACTTTGACAGTTGGCAACGTGGACAGATACCTCAATGCGACGTCATCTATAGGAGCACGAAAGCTGATTCTTTCGAGAACATTCTGGTGACATATCAACTTGGACAACGCTTGGATGGTTTCCGCGGACAACACCCCAGACCAGAAGCGAAGGACGATGGACCCCAAACCCTGGCACTGGAGAAGGTATGTGTCAAACAATAACGAGAGTGTGGCGCTGTTTATTTCTCTGAAATCCGCTTCGAATGAGACGAGTTGTTGGCTGATCAAAGGCCGGATGAGGATCAAGGGATCGAGGGAAGGATGGTAGTGAGGACACCAGCGGAGGACCCTTAGGTTGGCAAGGAGACAAGAGGGCATGGGCTTGAACTGTAAAAAGCATAGGAAGGTCGCATCGAAAACAGTGAGGTCTCTGATACGATGCGCATATCGGTCAACGATGGAAAATTGTTGGGGAGTTAGGGGGATCTATCCAAGTCAACGTCAGATGAAATCCGAAAGAAGAGATTGTCATATAATAATATTACCGCGGCATTCATGTCATTCAATGTCGTGCAACATCGGATCAAGGGCTCGAGTGAGCGTATCTTCCTCCATAAACAATCGAGAGAGGGTTCTGAGAATGCGCGACACGTACGAGCCAGTGAAGCTACCGCTTTCCTGTCGATTGCGTCGCATTCAGGCTCAAGGAAGTTCAGGACCGCGTAAATTATGTCGGTCAGAAACAGCGTGTTGGTCTCGATGAGTTGGCTAACAGCCGACATGATGATGGTGATGTTTGGCTTCGTCGGTGGGTGCCTACGTTGGACATTGGACTTCAACATAGACAGACATAGACAGGCGTCTTAACTTACTCACCTTCTCGAGGATCCTTGAAAGACGGAATTGCAACCGAGACACGCAACAGAGGTCAGGTAATGCAGCGGGAAGGGATGGCCCGTCAAGCGGAAGACAGTCGAACTAGTAACTTGACGGAAGGTCGAGGGAGGTCGAAAACTTGGCAGTGTTCACTTTTGTGGAAAG
>JBBPUA010000773.1:0-12544 GCA_038094355.1 Afroboletus lepidellus | reverse complement strand
CGATGACGAGGTCTGCGTGAACGACCTCGCCAGACTCGAGGGTAAGGGTGGGCAAGGAAGGATCTAGGGAGACGACACGGCAGTTGGTGCGAATGGTGACGCGAGGGTGAGGTTCTGCGAGGTCGTAGATAAGACGATGGAAGTCGGCGCGCTATGCACACGTCAACAAAGTGATGACGACCTAGGAAAAACACCCAACATGAATATGATAGTAGGGGGCGCCATAATCTTCATCCATGGACTCGCCCCATTTCGTCCACGCCACGGTTTCCCCAGTGGACCCTGTCAGCACGTTAGAACGCACGTCAGAGAGAGGGACAGAAGCGAAGAGCACATCGTCGGAAGGTAAGGGCGCCAGGTTTGACGGCAACCTGTTTCAGTTTCTCTCCGAGACCCCAGCGGACCAAGAGGCGCGTGACATTTGGACTGACTTGGATGCCAGCACCGACCTCGCCGATGGCCGAGGCAGCCTCGAGGATGGTGACGGTGTGGCCTGCCTCTGCAAGACAGAAGGCGGCCGAGAGACCACCAAGGCCGCATCCGACGACGACAATGTTGATGGGGAGCAGGGCACGGCGGCCCTGGAAGAGGTCGGTGGTTGAAGAAGAGGAATAGTTGCCCATGAGGGGAGATGGAGACGAGACATGGACGGATCAACCGGGTTGTTATATAACAAGGATCAAGCAGGTTTGGTGGGCGTGACCTTGGGTTGATTATTTTGCCGGAGACGGGGAAGATGACTGAGCTATCCAAATCTCTTACTGTTGCTCCGACTCGGAGTCCGGGACTCACGGTCGCATTGCTCAGTCCCTACGACGATGCCAAGCAGGCAACATGTCAATGGACACCCTCCAGCATCACCATGACAGACTTCGCCTCCAGCTTGACACCGCCAGCGCCGACGTCCAAGCCCTGCTCGACACCCTCCACGACGACGTACTCCCACAGCTCCAGTTTGAACTCGCCCTGACCGACCCCGACCTTGCCTGGCTCTCAGAATGGCTCTCAGACACCGGTACGCCCTTGTCCTCTCTCAGCGCTCTCGCTCCATCCATCCCACCCAGCTTCGATCTTCCGTCTCTTGAGGGTAAGTATTTCACTCCAGGGACGATCCTGTTCACACTGTTGCGGCCCTAGCGTCACAAGTTCGTTCGCCCCTTTGCACTGCAAGAGATCCGCTCCATAGCGATATGGCGTATCCACGTTCTTCGTCCCGTTCTTCTCGTTCCTGTTCCCACTCTGTTTCGTTGCCTTGCCCCGCCGATCACAGATCCATTTGGTCGTCCGATAGCCTTTCTCAGGCTCGCTTCCCTTTCCTCTTTTCCATGCTCCCTCAAAGACGCTTTTTTGCAAGAGGTAGAGCGTCTACGCCTCCATCTCAGATGCATCCGTGATCGCTGCGCAGACACCGGCGCTTTCCCACTCCAATATCTATTACTCCTCGATCTTGATGGCGTTTCACTACGAAACTATGTAAGTCAAAACGTCCCGGCCTCGCATGCTATATACAAATTAAATGACATCAATTAGAACCTCGATCTCTGTTCGTGGATCTTGACCGACATCGTTCCACGATACCCTGGAATGTTTGCGGCAGGTAGGCACTTATTTAAGTTCTGCTCGTTTCTGAGACGCACACATTGTCACATTAGTCTTCTTACTGAACTATTCCTGGGCGCACTCAGGTGCTTGGTCCCTGGCAAAGTATGTCTCACTCTCCATCCTGAACACTCGTGCTGACGTCCTTCAATAAGGCAGATCCTTCCCTCCAAAGTCATCGCACGCATCTTCTTTCCTTCAAAGGCACAGCTCGTCAGCTATTGTTCTGCGGCCAACTTGCCTGCAGGTCTGCTCTGAAATTCGGCAATTACTCCTCCGTCCCTGACTTTACCCATACACACAGAATATGGTGGTTCGCTACCGACCCTTGATCACATCGACGACGCCCTCCGTTCGCCTTTTCATATCCACCCCCTCCCACCGCCACCGCCACCGCCACCGCTTCTCACTCACCCCACCCGGGTCGACAACCGCCCACCGCCGTCCCTTTCCCCAGCCTCGTCCAATCCGGCACCTCGGCGCGTCCCGTCGATGATCGTCCTTCCGGCCCTGTCACTTGGAAATCCCTTTTTCGGATACCCCGCCATCGCGTCTGCCGCCCGTCCACACGTGATCCAACACGTCCGGCGGGGACCACGTGAGCTGGTACGTACCCTCGCGGTGCTTTGGTGGCGCCGGTGGCACCAATGGGTCTGGGCGTGCGCGTATGTGGTAGCTTGTCTGTTGGTCCTGCGGACGCGTCGCGCACGGCGGACAATAGCGGAAGGCCTGGAGACGATGGGGATGGGAATCGGCGCGCGCGTGGCAGCTCTAGGTCTAGTGAAGAAGCTAAGACAGAGGTCGACGATCCCACGTGCGCAGACGTGAGCCGTTGGTATGGCACGCTGCGTCGGCAACGGTCCGTGGGCCCGTTGGATCGGGCTCGGTTTGGTCGTCGCCAAGTTGCAATGCAACGTGGGGACGCATCAGTGCTTGGATCGTGGCCGCTAGACTCACGTGGCGTCCTGGACAGCGGGCTGACAACGTATGTATGGGGGTTGGCTGGTCTTGGCCCCGCGTACGTGCAAGGGTCGCCTGTGGGGGATAGTCTAATACTTTATTATAGACAACGTTGGCGTTGCACCCATGCGGGCTCGGACAATAATTGCATCGATGGCCGACGCGATCAAGGAGGGTCGCAACACGTCGAGTGGATCGTCCTGGTGGTCTGTAGCGTGGCTCGTGTACTACTGGACCCTATTTTATGATGAGGACCTCAACGAGGACAAGCGCAGACGTAGGGGCGTATCGACACGCGCCTATATGCCAGGATCTCGGGCTTGGCGCCGCAGAGCTGGCTAAGACCCTGCAACTAGGCGGCGGTTCTGGCCACATCGGTCCGTGGCCCGTGCAGACAGACCTGGCTTCAGTCGACGACAGCCGCTCTGTATGGATCGAGATGGTTTATCGCGCACGATCCTCCTAGATGGCATAGGCACGTCCATTCAGGAACGCTGGTCTCGGATTTGAAAACGAGGACGCGTGTCGAAAGGCGATTTGCACCCCCAACCTCCGAGGGAAGTCCTAGGAGCTGACTGGATGATATCCCCTGTCGTCGTATCGCTCGGATTATGACTTAGTTAATGCCGTATGCAAGGCGCCTGGACGCCCTTGCGCCCTGGAGTCTCGGTTCTGTGTCGTGGTCGCCACACGGCAAGATGCTGATCCTCGTACCCCTCATCTCGCGATCCACATCTCCACTTGAACGTACCGAGAAAATCGCCATCTCACCGCTGGCGGCGGCATCAGTGTTGCGCGACGGCGCCGCCGGTCTCGTCCTCTTAAACTCGGACCCTTTGCCACCAAGCGAGACTCTTTTGCCCAGCTGGGTGGTGGCGGTCGACGTCGAACGACAGGGCGCTGACGTGGCCCGTGTGTGTGGCGCGTCCGGAGCGTTGGTATGTGCCGCCGGGCGTGGATCGTTTACGGCTAGATAATGTGACAACGTGGCGCGCCTCTAGACGTGCCACGCAGCGCATGGGGAGTGGAGGGCGCGTACCTTGTCCGTTTCCATCGGTGTCTTCTGTACCCCCATTGGCGAATCGTGTCCAGCGTCGGCCGCGCGTGGGATGCGACGAAGGGGGCCAGAGCGGTCGTTTCACCTCGCGGTTCGCGTCCGAGGACGCACCAATTCGTCCATGGCGGGGCATACGTCGGCGGATAGGAACCCGTCTCGCGCTGGTGGATCTGCGCCCAAGTCGGCAATCGGTGTTGATCGTCGTCTAAACGCCTACCTGGCGGCGCAGAGTGGGAACCCGGGACCTGACTCTTTCACTCCGACACGCCTGAAAATTGAGGGACCGAGGCAGGCGTCCAACGTCACCGACGCTCGCGGGAGTCTCGGGGCGTCGTATTTTCCACCAGACGACGATCACTGTCGCGCCAGCGCCAATACCAAGATATATCCGACCGTGATTATTAGGCGATGGGACCAGTCTAGCTTTTCGATGCAAACGCCTCGGTCGTCGTGGCAGCTCCACTTGAGCGTCGACAGGCACGTCGATGTTGCGGTGCCACGGAGCAGCCGCGTTCAATCTGCGTTCTCCCGCCCCGCTCATCCGGAGACTAGGCACTAGCACAACTCAATGCCACGGTGCGTGCTGTCCGTCTCACGTTGACCTTACTATCCACGTGGATGCACGTGCGAGCCGAATGGCCAACCTTAGGGGCGCGTCGAAACATCACTTTACATCCTCTCCCCTTTCCGGCGGGTCCCGGAACAGTGCGCATCACCCACGACGCACTACGTCTACGCGGAGGAAGTCCTTGCACGTGATATGACCACGGGCATTCGTCATGACGTTACTCCCATCTTCATCGCAGTCCAGACCCATTCAGCGTGGTCGTCCTCATCTTCATCGCGATCCAGGCGCGTTCGATACAGGATCGTCCTCTACCCGAACCATCCAGACACGTCCAGATTCAGCACGCCCCTCTGCGGGTCGAGAACGCCAGAAAAAAAAAACACGAACACGACGCGTGTGCCTACGCCGCGTACGCACGACATCGCAACACGCAAGTGGCACCCACTCGCTCGTGACGCAAGATCCGGGCCATCCACTCGGGCTCCGGGCTCCGATTCCAACGCATTGTCTCATATCTCCCTCGCCAAAACGGCCCTCGTGGGCACCGCGCAGGTCGATGCGCGTGGTCCTGGTCCCGATCACGTCGTAGGTGTGCGCTGCGCACGCCTGCATGGCTGGCTGGATCCACAAGGCTCACTCGGTCCAGGCCTCAGGGACAAAGGCAATGTGATTCTCCCCCGGACCCTATCCGGCGGGTCTCGGACGATCATATCGACGACTCGTCGCGCCATGGGGGGGCCACGTTGATGTCGTCTATCCTCGAAAACTTGAACCTTGCGGCCTTTAACTCTCGCTAAGCTTTTACCTCGGGTCCATTGGTCGAAGATCGGGGCGCGGCGAACAGATCACATCCGAGGCCCCGATCATGGGCCTAAGTCAGAGTGCCCGACAAGAGCTCAAGCACCAACTTGGGGCGTGGACGTGTTCATCGAGCGACTCTGGGCAGGGAGTTCGTCATGGTTACTCGCGCCATCTCATGTCTACTTGGTATTCAATGTTCATGTCTCCCTGCAAGATGTAACGCCCAAGTCGACCCTGTGACAAGTATCATGACGTTGTCCTTCCGATCAATTATCGTCGACGCGAATGAAGAAGAAAAGGGCCATGACACCCCAAACACTAGGGGGTGGGCGCAGTGGGCGCAAGACGGCGAAGACGGCTAAAGGGTCCGAACGTATCTCAAACAGACAGCCGACGATAACGACGATTATGCATCCAGATGGCGACGACGGACAAAAGAGTGTACGTATACGGGTCGCCCTCATATGCGTTATCGTGAATCCCACGTCGAGGGATGAGGGCTGCATGCCGATCCGAGTTGGGCATCTACAGAAAGTATTCCGGGAGCTAACGACGTGTCAGCTCAACGAGGTCAGAAAACGTTTCCCCCCCAAAGCCCGGACGGATGGACTACCCACCTTACCACCTCCACTCTGCGCTGCTTGCTGTGGTCCATCCCGCTCGTTTTCCGGTGCAGCCTCAAAGACGTTGAAATACATTGTCCCACCAGGCCCCACTTCGAGAATACTCGCCGAGTTGCCACAACGATAACAATAGTTGGGCGCGGACCATACTGTGGAAAGATGTTTGTCAAAGAGGGACGAGTAGCCTTCCATGCAAAGTTGGTGCGCGCGCAGGATGTGTGACATGTTGTTTGTCTCGAGGAATTTGTGAACAACGCCAGAACCAAAGGTGTATCCTGCACCCCTGAATGATACCATCGAACACAGCGATATGATAATGTAAGGATGTATCAGCATCCAGCACGTGGGAGAAGAAGTAGAACAGGGGAAGTGGAGTATGTGGAGCCCAACCACCCACACGCTTTGCCCCTGCTGTGGAAGACCATACCGACCTTGGTGATATTGCAAAATCCTCCTTCTCTGCATCCGGATCTGACCACACGAGATCGGCCATGGGACCTTCATGAGGTATTTCTGCCAAGCGAGCGCATTTCCAAACCATGAGGTCGAACAGGAAGCGACGGAAGGAGGACCTACCTCGAAACCGATCGACGACCTTGATCTGATCGACTGAGTGGATAGAAGGGGAGAGCCCTAGCAAGCCGTCTATCAAGACTGCCCCTGGTGTGTGAACGGCACATACCCCCATGGACACAAAATATTCGATCATCGATCACGACCGAGAGGGTCAGGAAGTCAAACATGTCCGTGAAGTACGTCCACACGTGCGATGAGCCATATTTACGAACGCATTCCGTATAGAACCCATACGTCTGCGGAGACAAGTAAGGATGACGGCGAGGGGTAATTCGAAAGTACGCGCTTGGGTGACCGCTCTGGATTCGTGGTTACCGCGGATGAGCTGTACGCGATCAGGGTATCTGAGTTTGAGACACGTCAGAAGAGAGATGGTTTCGACGCTAAAGAGACCACGATCGACATAATCCCCTGGGAAAGGGTGAGTCATTCGGGGCCGCGCGGCGAGACGGGACTGACCAAGAAAGAGATAGTTGGTATGAGGGGCATAACCGCCTATGCGGAATATCTCGATGAGATCGTAAAACTGGCTTGGGGATGACTGAGCGGCGTCGACGGGGACATGACGGCGCAGATGTGCTCACCCATGGATGTCACCGACGACGGTGACCGGTGCGGATACGTGCACGACGTTGGACTCTCTCATGAGGACTTCCTTTGTTTTCTCGCATATCTCACGGAGGAGGGCCTCGTGTAGCAGCTGTTTTCGGAGGAGCTGTTCTATGCACGCGTCGAGGTCGAATGGCGCCATTTTGGTTGACTACGCTTCGCATCTGGTCGCTATTGCACAGCTGTTTGTCCTTGTTTGCCCGCCCGCTGACATATCGATCTCGTCAAAATTTAATAGAAACATATCCTGCACTGACCTCGGCGGACTCAGGGCTCGTCCATATCAGTCGGCGCGTCTACAGCATCTCGGTAAGGTGTCCGTAGCACAGGCAACCTGGGGCAAGGTTAGGTTTGCGACCACCACGCGCGTAGAACGGGAATTTTCTATTTGCCAGGATCAGCTGTGCCTTGGCTCCGTCCTCGAGGCAGTCGCGTTGCACCCCCCAGTCTTTGTTCACCACATCGCGGAAGAAGAAGCCCGCTGACACTTGGCTGCGAAGGTACTCGCATTTGGGGTGCTCTCCCATCCCTTCCCATGCCCATCACCCGCGTGTGTATGCGATGCAAAACATCGCGGCAGGCTCTTGACAGCTTGACCGCCTTCTTGGAAAATGCCGGATGGGGCCATCGGATAGCGGCCTTCGGAGTTCGGCATAGAATTCAAGCCAAACCTCCGCAGGTGGGTCTGACCGTGTCGCTCCCGAGATTACCTCGAAGGCGCCTTCCTCTCTATCCCCGACCGGTCCTTTTTATAAATACATAAAATTTTATGCGTTACGCGCATCGGATACAGACGAGATCATGCCCGCATACCCGGCCGAAGGGCTCGCCTCGATGTACGCCCAGGACGGACTCGCTTTGCCACCACGCGGCGCAGAGGGCGATCGCGACACAGTCGCAGGAACACGGCATGGCTAGCAAAAGCCCGCTACACGTATTGGCGCCGGCGGCACCGAAGGGACGAACAAAAAGGACGTCACGTCGCACGGGTCGCACGGGCTTGGCTCACCTCCGCGCTTGGGATCTCGCCTGGCCTCGATTGGGCGCGTCAAGAGGCCCGCGCGCCTGCGATCCATACGACGAACGGCGCAAATCGAGCATCTCGACGGCGTGTATAGACTCTGGGAAGGAAAAGGACACCACAGCAAGCCGTCTGCTAAAAACAGGGTGGTCGGCGGCCGCGGGAGGCTAATCTGATATGATGGTCGAGCGTCCATCGATCTCGAGTTGTTGGTGCATCAACTGCCAGCAAAAACTGACCGGAT
This sequence comes from Afroboletus lepidellus, assembly GCA_038094355.1. Classification (NCBI taxonomy): domain Eukaryota; kingdom Fungi; phylum Basidiomycota; class Agaricomycetes; order Boletales; family Boletaceae; genus Afroboletus; species Afroboletus lepidellus. The sequence goes on along the minus strand of JBBPUA010000773.1, from coordinate 4,486 downwards.
CCATGGCTGCCACTGATGGGATGTGACACTGGGCGTGAGTCAGTTATCAGGTAATTCAGCTTGCCTAGCTGGCATCGCGGCCCTCGGTAGTTGACTGTGACTGCCCGATAGTTCTCACGACAACGACCGTTGGTCGAGGTTAATGGGCGCGCTTATGTGGGAGTGACCAAGCGGGGGTACGGTAGAGTTGGCGGGGATGCTATTCTCTTCTCTTCCGTAGGCTGTGCGTAGTGGAGTCACATCTGCATATTGGATCTTTCCGCTTAACGTTAGATGAAAGGAGCGTGCTTCAAGTTGAAGGATATTTTGAAGGGCCCCCATATCGAGATGCCGTATGGAGTGCATCATACGCAGATTTAGACTGCTTGATATATCGCTGTTACGGTACCAGGGACGATCCCTTCTCGATCTCGAAAGTCAAGTTTCAGGTACTGTTCTCCCACCCAGCCGAACTCGGGCAAGTCTAGCCAATTGTGCGTCTCCGCCAGATCTGACTGTAACCTTGAATTTTTTTCCCTTCTTCTTTTGACGGCATAGCTCGGTGTGTGCGTGTGAGAGCGGACGCGTGTTGTGCGTTGCTGTTCTGTTGCGCATCGAAAGTGCCGAGATCTCGTCCATCTCTGTCGCATCTTCGTACGGAGAACTTGTCCAATTGAGGCCTTCTCAAGTTCTCCTCCGGCCAATCCCACTCCCCCTTGACATCGCCAGCGCCATCGTCGAACCGTCCCTGGCCCTTCTCCAGATCTCTCCACGCTTCGCCCCGTGTCCGCTATCGCTCCCGTCCTCCCCGAATTCACGATGACTACCGGAGTGATGTGGGCGTGGACTCCATCCCGGCCTTACTATACTCTCCCAGAGGTAATGATTTAGTAACACCTCTCTTCATTAAGGTACGTTGCTAAGACATGCTATGGCAGGCGACGCCCGTCCTATTACAACAGCGGTTTCGTATATAACCTGTCCTCCGAGTTTCGTCCTTTTGCAGTCCTGTTCAACTCCCTCCCTCGTCTCCCCCAATGCAGTACAACCACTATCCCTCCTCTGCGCACCAGGTTCATCCTGCTTCCCATCCCTCTCAGTCACCCGAGGAGTATCCCCAGCCCTATTCAGATTCGTCTCACCACCACTCCGCCATGTCATACGCCGCTGTCACCCCGGCCACGCCTTTGCCCGCCGGATCCATCGGTGCGTCACTTGGCGTCATTCACGTTCATTTAAAATTCATGCCCCCTCTCGTTGCAGCTCACCAAAACATGCCTGCTCAGTACCCTTACACGCAGTACGCTACGCAAGGCTCCGCAGACGACCACTCGTACTACGCGACCTCTTCCCAGGGGTCCGCCATCGAGCACTACCCTACCCCCAGCTCCCCGGCGAGCTCCTACACGACGGCCAACCCTTCGAGTCACTTGACCACGCAGCCATCTCGACACCAAAGTCGTCTTTCTCAGCAGCAGCAGCAGCAGTTCATCCCTACACCTTCTCAGGCGTACCAAGTCTATTCATCTTCTGGGTCCGCCGCCTCTCCAGCGCGTTCCCGGCCGTCCGTCGAACCCTATTATCACATGTCCCCCAATCCGCAGCACGTCCCGCACGCGTCTCCCCCGACGGCACATGGCACAGCGAGAAGCAGCACCGCACACGGCTCCGGCTCCTCTCACTCCCACCACGCTCACGCCCACCACATGCACACCGGCACGATCGTCGTTCCCGGTGAACGCTACCCATGCGACCTTTGTGATCGCTCCTTTACGCGCTTGCACGACCGCCGACGACACTACGAAACCGTGCACGCCACATCACCGGTACTGCACAAGTGCCGGTTCTGTCGAAAAGACTTTAGTCGCTCCGACTCACTCAAACGCCACGTCGACAACGGATGTGATGAGATGCCTCGATAAAGTGTTTTTCTTTTGGTTCGCTGTCCCTTATCGTTTTTGATATGTTGCCGGAACCTGGAACATGGTGTGGGGGCTGGTTTCCGGCTCGGAGATATTTTTGGAATGTGGCGTCTGGATTTGAGTAACCCCCCTCCCTTTCTTCTTCCATCTCGGACGCGATCCTCGTTTGAATCATTGTTATTCATCTTTACACCACGTGCTGAGAGGGGCGAAGGAAGTAGGGTCCAAGTTTGTCCCACCCGTGCGTATTTACTTGCCGTTGCACGGCGTGCCTATAGATTATATTTCGTCCTTTCCCCCTTCCCCCTCGTGTGTCGACACCGTTGCATATAAGCATATTTAGGTCCAACCAGGTATATGAATAAAACACTTTGTCTTAATTGGCTATCTCCATCGATTCCTCATTTCCTGTACAATTCTCTCGTTTTTGGCTTGCCAAGGGAACTCCATGCCACGTACGCGTTGCTTTCCCCAGGCATGGCGATTACACGTGTTGGGTGACAGCAAGAATCAGAGAACTAGCAAAAAGCGGCGGCGGATTTCGAAATGCTTGCGCCCTCGTCCATACAGTATCATATACATATACTATGCCGGAAGGATCATCATCACGCTCTTACAGCGCATTTTTGAGTTTTCTTCCCCCTATGAGGACTATTCAGTCCCTTCCGCTTTGTCTCTTATGTACAGATGACCGTACCATGATATACTTTTATGATGTGAGACGATCGCCAAGTATATAAATCGTCGCTTGAATCCATCCCATCCTATCCTATCCTGGAACTTCTCGTCTTGTCTTCGTAACCCACGCCTTCTTCAATTGCACTATCCTTCCGGCCGGGTCCGACTCGGCCCCACTTGTCTGAACATTGATAATGATCACCGGTTTCTTTCATCTCGACCTTTGTTTTTTTTTTCATCTGCCTTTTCTCTTGCTTAAATAGTTCTTACAACGCACCATCTCGTACACAACCCCCATATGTCCGGCGGAGAGTTCCATTAGAGTGACATACACCGTAACATACAGCCTAACGTGACCCTGTGTTCCCGCGCGCGGACAACCCACGATAAGAAAAATTAAACGTGAACAGACGCCCAGGTGCACATGGTGGAAACTATAACACGCGAGGCCCTTCGTAATTGTCATCCCATGATGCGCCTGGAAGGTGTGGGGGTGACGATGACGGCCATCCTCACGTAATCGTGCCTATGGGGGGTTCAGCCTTTGACCCGACGTGCGTCTCAGCGACTGGCACCTTCTTTTTCCTCTCTCCTCGTCGATACCTCGGTGGATGTGCTCGAGCCGACGTCAAAGGCTGCGCAGACGGATGGAACAGGCTGTGTTGCGGCTGCGCGCACGCTCCGACGTCGTGCTGCGTCGCATGTTGACAGGTACTCGATGTCGAGGGGGCAGTGTCGCTGATAGAAATGTGCGCCCTTGATTCCGTGAAACGGACCCCGGAGCAAACAAAAGAAACGTCCTCGGCGACGGATGAATGATGCGATGATGTGCGTCGGCGAGCGCGCCCCATAACAGGTGACGACAGGACCATCCTTGGCTCATGGAACGCAGTTCTCAGAGAAAAACGTGGAACGATGTCTGTATCCGGGGCGTAGGAAAGGAGAAGGAAGAAGCACAGTCGTGATCGTCCAATTATCTTTCAGCAGTCGCGTTTGGCGCCATCGGCGTCCTCGGTAGCCTTCTCCAGAAACACGAGGATAGATCAATGGTGACGCCACCCCCTCTAGATATGAGGGAAAGGACTCGTCGAGGCGGACGGGGGTATCTGGACGGGGATAAAAACAAACATGGGAGAAACAAGACTGCCAGCGGTATCGACCGCGCTTTCAACGCAACTTCGGCCCCCTCTCTATTCCCTCCCGCCGGTTCGCCTATTTGATGTACTGTATCAGCGAGCGTCCATGCCACACACCCACTGCTCTAGCCTCGACCACAGATACATTTTTGTGGCTTAGCCATTTCCTCTAATCACATCCGCAGTAGGACCGGGAACCATTGAAGTGGGGGCGCCCTTGGTGGTTATCGACCACCGGCACATTAACCGCATGATGAGCATGCATAGGCGCATTTTGGAAGGTGGGAAGGGGGGATGCATGCCTCAAGGCACGCAGAATGGATGCTCACCGCCGTTGCGCCCTAACCACAGATCCACGCACCGTCTGCCATTCCGTGTCAGACGCATGATGCTGAAACGTGTACCCACTTTAGTCAGATTGACACTAATCATACGAACAGGTTTGGTTTGATTTGCTACCCGTCCTTATCCCGGCAGTGCTGATGGGGATGTCCTCGGAACGCGAAGAAGGGTAATCTTTTTTCTTCCTTGGAAAAAGATTATGCATAGCGGATCTGCCATCCGTCACGCTGATAACACCATTAGGAAGGAGACGACAGTGACCTAGCGTTTTCCATATGATTTTCAAAAACAGATAACCGCCACGAATGGAACCACTGGGGACCTCCTTTTGCCATTCTAGCGGAGGCGGTGCTCGCGCAGTTTAAGCCCGGGAGGAGGGATTGGAACCGGAAGACCACAGGTACAATGCATGGTTGGGTAAGTATGTTT
>JBBPUA010000772.1:0-12546 GCA_038094355.1 Afroboletus lepidellus | reverse complement strand
CGAACCAGGTGCTACAAAGGAAGCGAACCCGGTACGTTTAGAAACCAGGTACTTTGATCGTTGCCTGAACTGCTTCCCAAGGCTGTACCTCCAACTTTCCCGAACGAGGACCCCTCCAAGGAGGCTCCCGATACGAGACGTGCCGTAGCTCGGAATGAGGCGCGCCCGATGGGCGAGGTGCACGCGGAAGACACGTCGGGTCCCTCAACTGGAGGCGACCCCGTCATAGTATGCGCGCATGTTTTACTCAGAGTGAATGCACTCACGCTCGATCCAGCATCCCGGAAGAATGGCGCACGTATTGGAGATCCCCGAGTGGTTGGTGGTGCCGTGGTGCGGGTGCTGCAAGACAGCGACCGTGGACGGGACTCATTGATTCAGGGCGACTCATGTGCACATGTTGACGTGTTATTGATATGTTGTATCTAGCGAGGGGATCGACACCTGCAGGGCAGATGGGATCGAACATCTTCACTTCAGCTGTAATTCTATCGGAGAGCGACTTGGTCATGTTTTTCAATTTATCGGACGTCTGAATGTCGTTCACAGCGGTGTCCTGTTTACCCCGCTGCATTCTACTACCAGACTTTTCAATTGAGCAAGGTTTAGAGTACATCTAAGTCTCGAGTTTCGCTACAGCCACTAAACAAGATCAAGAAAAACACACGGTTCTAACGACACAGACCAGCAAGACAACAGCAGGTTTAAATAGAGAAGACGGAGTGACTCACGCGACCCCCGCCAGCTGACGCAGCACCCCCATCACCTCTTTCGGGTCCAACTTCCACCGTGCGTCGGTCCCCTTGCGACTCGTCGACACCGTCTCGGCGTTATCCAGCTCGTTCAACCGCGTCAATAGCTTCTCGTCTCCGCTCACCGCAAACACCCCGCGCCCCTCGTCCCCCCCGTTGTGCCCCACCTCGTCGTCCCTCGGTAACCCCGACAGCGTCCCCGACAGCCCACTCCGAGGCGACTGCGCTGGTCCACCCGGGTGCAAGATCGCACCGACCGCCGTCGAGCGCGAGATATTGTTGGGGAGGACGAGGAACGAGTTGGCGCCGGGGATGATCCGCAAGCCGTACCGCTCGCCCAAACTATCAAAAATGTGATTCTGCGCTTCGGCGGCCTGTCGGCGCGCCCATTGACGATCGGGACAGTCGTCCGTGGGGCCAGTCCAGAAGCGCCATACGACCGAGGCGTCGCGTTCCTCGATAAACGAGCCAGGGGTGCGTTCGGTGAACTAAAAGAGAAGTCGATCAGGGCACAAGGGACCGGGCACGTGGACGTACATAGCTGAGAATTTCGATACAAGGCCATTTCCAGGTAAAGTTTAGATTCGCCACCATGTCGATCCACATTGCCGGGGCCTTTGCAGTCTCCTTGGTCTTGATGAAACACCCGTTTTCCGCCACGATGCCCACGCCGGGAACAGCCACTGTGATCTTGTCGAGGACACCCTTGACGGGTAATCCGCTCAACAGCCACACGTCGTTTCGCGGGTCGTCGGCAAAGCGTTTAAGCAAGTCAACAATCTGTTGCTGGGGTTCGAATGGCGCCAAGAGGCCAGCGCGAGACATGTCACGTATCCAGATGGCACCCTCAAAGTCAAGAAGCAAAAGTCGTTTCGAAGAGTGTTTAAACCGCGGGAGGAGACGTCCCATATCGACAGCGGACACCATGGAGAGGTCGGTCAGAGCAGTATGCTCCGTATTAGCACGCAGACACCGAGTGAGGAACGACGTGACAAAGGCTTGCGCAGTCTGCGTAATGACATGGTTATGCAAGTCTTCCCATCGGGATAATGCCTCTTCATCATTCATCGTGAGTGCCTAGACTAGATGAGCTATTATTGCACGCTTGCAGGTAGACGATCTCACCTGGTGGATCGCATTGGCAGTTCCACGCGTGTCATACGGGTTGACGGCAATGCAGGAGCGGAACCCCGAGTAGCTATATGAGCCAGTAAACTGCATATCAAATTTGTCAGTATCCGTGTAAATCTGTCGTAACCAAACCGACCTCGCTCAGGATAAGCGGCCTATGTCTCTCCTCTTGGCACTCCACAAACTCGTGCGTCCTAAGTGCCATACCCTCGCGCAGACTCGTGACCAGGAAGGCGTCTGCGACAGTCAGCAATGCGAGGTACTGACTAAACGTGACTTCTTGAGTGTGCAAGAACACGATGGGCTGGTATGTCAGTGTTGAAAACGCCGCGTTGACGCGAGCGACAGCATCTGAGACGCCCCCAGCGAGCTCGTTGGACTGGGTCGTCTGCAACGCAATTTGAATGAGGACGACCTGTGGTACTCAGATGAGAAATGTGAACACTCGGGCACACGTATACACGACCTTTCCCTGGAACTCGGGGTTCTTCTTCAAGAATCGTTCAAACGCCTCGATCTTGTGCCTCACGCCCTTGGATAATGGCACGTAAAAACGACACACCTGCCGCTGTCAGAGATGCGTACCTGAACCTCGTCGAGTTTATCCCGCCCGACGATCATCTTCATACCAGCGTACCGCTGCCTTAGGAGCTGAACCCAGTACTGGACATCGGGTTCCCGTCTATTCCGTCGTATCAGTGTCCATCATCGGGCCCGACATGGGACCGTCTGACAAAGAGGTATACCCACTTCTTCTCCTGCAGCGCACTGACGTCGATGCCCATGGGGAAAACTCCGACGTCAACGAACCGTCCCTGGTTTGCGCCAGTCCCGCTACTATGGGTACCGTCGACTTGGATCCCTTTGGGGAGGGCCTCCAGGGCGAGGATGCGGCTCACCGTCTGCCTAAAGTGACGGGCATAGTTCGCAGTCTGGAAGCCGACGAGATCGGCCGCGAGGACACCGCGTAGAAGGGACTCGCGAACGGAGAGGCATCGGAAGATTTCGGAGGACGGGAAGGCGACGTGAAGGAAGAAGCCGATGGGGACATTGGCGAACTTGGGGTTGGCACGGAGGAGAGCGGGAAGAAGCATGAGGTGATAATCATTCACCCAGACTGCGGGACGACATGAGCATATATGGAAGAAAGGAGACGAAACACGAACTGATATCGCCTTCGCGGTAGTTCGCGATGATGACCTCCGCGAAACGCCTGTTGACGGACATGTACTGCTTGAACGAGGCGCTCTCATAAAATAGCTTTGTCTTTGGGGCATCTGGAACAGCATAATGCAAGCACGGCCAAAGAACCTGGACCATGAAGGGTTAGCATTCGTGGATAGAGGTAAAGACGCGACATACCTGGTGGCAGAACTCGTCATAGCAATTCTCAAACTCAGCATCAGGGATCCAAACGGGCACGCTCGAACACATCTGGCGCATCCTCAAATCGATGCTGTCGCGCAGATCCTGGCTGAACTTGTCCGTGCTGTTTCCGAGCGTGCCGACCCAAAGCTTCTGAGTCAACCGGTCCTTGACGCTGTCGACGGCGTTTTTGAGACCCCCGTTGCAATGCGAATTCGGTGCGGTGTGCCATGCATGGTGGCCTTCACCGCGAGGAGACGGGTAACCGTCGCCGGGTCTACGCGACGAGGAGCGAGATTGCTTGCGCTGAAGCCGAGCAGTGTGTTGCACGTCCGTGTGTGTGGTCTGGAACTTGCGTGGTCTGGAGGAAAATGTAAACGACCGGTCGAGATTGGGCATTGGCGGGAATGATGGCGGCGGGGAGGCATGGTCGTCCGGAGTTGTTCCGTTGGTAGGGGTTCCATTTGGCCTGGGACTGGCGATGCTGGCAAACTTGGAGAACGGGTTGTTGGTGACCTCTGTTGGAGGTGAGGCGAGGGGTGTCGTGGCACGAGACTAATAGCTGCGCATTGAGTGGGAAGTAGAGGCGTGCGTCAGCGACGCACCTTGAGGTCCTCGACGATGCTTTTCAGGGGCTGGGACCCGCCTAGCGACTTGGAGTGCTGGTGCCGGAAGGAGCCGTTGTGCTTGGGTGCGAGGTGCGGCTCCGGAACCTGGGCGTGTACGCTGGGCGTCGGGGGGTTGGACTCGCCCAGGACGGCGGTGGTGGGGAGGAAGAGGGAGGCGATGATGACACGGTGGTTGCGAAGCGAGGCCATGGTGAACGTCGAAGCGATGTTTGCTATGTCTTTTTATCATCCCCGAGCGGAGACCATTCGAACCGACGGCCACGCGAAAACCCGTCCAAAGCGCTCAAACCGGAAGCCCAGATGCGTCCCGATTAGACTCGGTTGGCACGTTCGCACCCGCCTCTGATGGCCCCCCTCCGGCCCCGTCCGAACGGCGGGAGTTCATCTAATCTGATAGTATGGAGCCACACCTGCCCCATTCACCAGCGATCACCCAGAGAAGCACCAAGTGACTTCACGCACTCTTTTTAGATTTGATCAAGCACAATCCCATATCAGAAAACGCTAACATGTCTACCAAGGCCTTTTCAGTAAACACGAACACGTCGGCGTTAAAGTGTTCAGCATCGAGCGAAAGCCGTCATCGACATGCGGACATCTGACAATAGTTCTTGCTACGGCGACTGTACCTAGTATTGAGGCGAAACCAACTAGACCTTGGTACCGGCCGCCACTCTAACGATGCCAGCGGTAGATGTGGTTCACGACCGGCGTGGGCATGCAGCGTGGAGGCATTCGATGTGGAAACTCATTTATCCAGGCACGAGACATGTCGAAGCCCTTGTTTGGCGGACTCCGCGTGGTCTCGGCCCTCAGAAAAAGAAGACGACTGCCAACTCACCAGTCCCGAATTGATGAAATTCAGGGCGGCTGGGCGTAACCAGCATCCGTGGCCCGGGAAGTGCTTCAAGTTGCGTCGATTAATTTCTCCCGGGGTCGTCCCGGGGGGGTCAGTGCTATCGCTTACCAGGGAGTTTGTAGCTCTCAAAACTGCGCCTACAGCTCCCATATGTAAACACACCGCAATGTATAACATATATAGATTACTTCTGCGAAGTTGAAGGGAGCGCATCCGTGCAGTTTTCGTTGAGATGCGCGGCCGAAGCGGAGACTAAATGTGAATCGTCGACAATGTGTGACATTCGGTGACACTTGTGACTTGCCAAACTGGGCAAAATTCGTGGTGACGATAGTACTACTGAGCATGCATAGTTTATCGCTGACATCTTGCCTTTCCGAGGTAACCGGATAACCATTCCATATGCTTACATATGATTAGTTTCAGCAACAACTTGATACGGGTGCCTTCTGCAGGTCCCATAGCTATCTCTGCCAACAGACGATTTCTTGGTCGCCTTTTCCTTTTTTGCGACGAGGGCAGCTGCGCAAATGCATTTAAATCCGTCGTTGTGCTCTTTGAAATGGCCATCGAACGCACTCCCAAGTCCAATTCACAATGACCCCCCTCATCCCCAACGGTATCTACAAGATCCGCAATGACGCATTCTCCAACTACGTTGTCGACCTCATTGACGGCGTCCCGATGAGCCCCATTTGCGCGTACAAGGACCGTCGTGAAAACATCAATGACAAGGTTCGTGCTACTCTTTGTCATGGACTTTACTGACACCAAGACAGTGGAGAATCAGAAACCACGAATCCGGCGGCAACTATATCTCTATTGAGTGTTTGTCCGTCCGTGGCACTTTTGCTGACTCGTACTACTTTCCGGTACGTCACAGTGTGCTTGTGCACTCGTGCATAAAGGGTATGAAATTGATCACTGTCCGATGCGAAATAGGGTGCTTCGCTCGTGGGTTACAAAGTACGCGCACTATGGACCGTCATCAAGGTTGGTGAAAACAAATTCCGGTGAGCTCTGCGTGATCTCTTTGAGCTTCACGGTTGACATTGAGTTTCCAAAAAAGCCTCCAGTCTCCGGATGGCCAGTTTGTTTGGCAGCTCCCTAACGGGGCCGGCTTTGTAAATGTACGATTTATGTTTTGCCCCATTCGTGTGCGTGTCGTGTCGAGCTCTCAGACTCATTTATTGCAGATCGTGCTGGTCCGTCACACCGTGAAAACGAATACGACGTGGATGTTTGAAAAACTCTACGATTGACACGCGGTTGACTGGCATTCCGGACTTGGAGACCTTCCCCGACAAGAGTATGTGTGTAAGAGTAAGATTAGCTTATTAATGCCATTGCGAACATACATCCACGCGCTGCGTGATTTGCGAGATTTAGTGATGCCAGAAGTCGAAAGTATATATTGTGTTGCTAGAAAAAGCTCTGGTCTGTGTCTGTGACTTGCTCGCTTGGCATCGTCAGCTCGAATTTTGCAGACACCGTGATGATGATCCTTGTCGAAAGATGTCAAACGCATCTGACACATTTCACCGTGATGAAGGTAGCGGGTCGCAGCAGGTCGTACAATAGTGTAGGGGCTCTCGAGTGCAAAGGCCCAGGGGAGGCGCAGGGAGGGGGCACAGAACTATGAAATTAATGACAAGTCCGAGGGCGTCCAGCAGAATGTCGGTGTCAAAGCGGCCTCGCGCGGTCTCGAAGCACATGACAAATTGCTCCGCCAAGACGTTCCATGTGTCCACTTGAGAGGCTATCAGTACCTGTCGGAGAAGATGAATTACATTACCCACATGGTGGACGTTTCATTGGGCCCGGTCATACACTTCGCACTTGAAGCTGCAGCGAGCATTTGGTAGTCCATTCGCTCTTTAACCAGTTTGCTTTCAGCCAGTCGACGACTGGCATACTGTATGCATACGCATGCCTGTTGTCACTTCACCGCTTTGTGCCGTATCGTCCGAGCCGTTAGGGCGGGCAGCGAAAACCTTTCTTGGATTGGAAGCGCAGCGCCCGTATGACGGCGCGGAAGTGTCCGTGAGAAGGTGTGCACGGAAATGAATACGAGTCCGACTCGAACCGTTAGATTGGCGTTTTGCTACCAGTGTCGGCTAGTCAGGGTGGTTGGTAGCCCCAAGAAAGCATAATTGGCGGTATGAAGAAGCCGAAGAAGACTGATTAGGACACAATCATGGGCGCTGTTGGCAGGCTGGTACGCCGGAGAGGACCTGATGACCTCGTGAGCGCTGATCTCGTTCCGAGTCCCTGTGACAGCCACATGATCAGGCGCTCTAGACCTGGGCCAGAGCCACAGCAATTCTAGCCCGGGTGTATTCAACTGCGTCTACATCTTGACTCCCAGCCAACACATCATTGGTAAGTTCGTCATCCTATAGATCCGAGGGACAATAACTTAGAGCGGACCGCAGTCTTTGCACCATTTATCGTGGCCACTCAGTACATTGATTTTCTCCGGTTCTGTGCTCAGATCAACCAGACGGCGAGCAGCTAGCATAGGATACACCGATATCGAAATGGCCTAAATGAAACAGCCTCGTGACGCCTGGATACACACAGAGGCACAGGGTGTCAAAACGACTCTTTTTGGTGAGTCTTGGAGTTCCAATTGTTCTGTACCTGTCGCTCGAACTGGAGATATGGCTCTGGTAACTGAATACAGACGCCATGAATCTAGGGGAAAAGTGATCCTTCACCAAGTACGCCCGCACAGATTCTCAGCCGCAGTTTCCGCGTTCGCTAGCGCCCCAGATTTAAAAATGTATATATACCCCCTTCCTGACTCAAACTCAAGTGCTAGTGCACTACGATGGCTCCTTTTATTCCAAACGGTGTCTATAAAATCCGAAATGGCGAATTCCCCGGCTTCGTCGCTGACCTCATCAACGGCGTCCCAAATGGACCCATCTGTGCGTACGAGGATCGTAGCTCGAACAGGAACGACAAGGTTCGTGTAGTCAATTGCGAGGTGGATTCACTGACATTTGGCAGTGGATAATCACAAATGTCGGAGAAGGTGGCAACCAAGTCTTTATCGAGAGCGCGTCCACTCCCGGGAGCTTCGCGGATGCACAGCAGATTCAAGTACGTGGTAGATAGGATGACATCAAACCTATGGAATTGATCTCAATCCAAATGCTAATAGGGTGGTTCGCTCGTTGGTTCCCCTAGCCACACCATCTGGACCATTGTCAAAGTTGACGGTGGCATGTACTAGTGAGGCCTGCAGTGGCTTCTTCGTTACCCTCCTGTTGACATCGCGTTTCCAAAGCCTCCAGTCTCCAGATGCAACCTATGTCTGGGTGATGCCTGCAGGTGTCGACTATGAAAAGGTACTGATAGATTTTTGCCATCCTGTTCACGGATACCTTTTACCCTCGCTTATTACAGATCTTGCTCGTTCGTCACACTGGGCAAGCAAACACGAAGTGGACGTTCGAGCACCACCGCGCTTGAAAGAACGGCCACTTTGTCTGGCCGAAGATTTGACAAGGCGAGTATGAGTAACCATAACGAAAACAGTTGCATGCGTGTAGGATAGTTGTCAGTGTTTTGCGGAGTTTCGGTGTGAAGTGCCTTGAATGCCATGGATATGCATGCTCCCTACATCATTCCTAAAATTAAGGGCAGTGCAGCCTGGTAAGTGGTCACTTGTTAGGTACGTTGTTATTGTGGAGTCCAAAGCTTACTCTTCGACTCCCTACAACATCGCTGTATGTACTTGTTGGAGTACTACGCTAGAACAAAGTGGCATTAATAATCTCACGGTGAGATCACTTTCTAGATTGCAGATCGTATACAACCTGGACGACTTCCATTGACAATTGGGTGAGGTCCCCTTGCTGAATTATTGAATAGGTATCCCAGTGAATCATCGCCAGACGCCCAACTTTCCTTGTTTCTTAGTAAGATGCCATCAAACCCAACGCATTCGATTCCATTACCTCGCCGACTCAGAAGAGTCTCAATCTACTTTTGTGAGTGAAATGTCATCCGCTCGAGTCCGTGGTGGCAAGAGCGACGGTTGGCCTGGCTCCAACAAACCGATTCAGGTGACCTTGAATAAAAAGTAGAAGTAAAATGTCAACAAATTGACTGGAAATTCGTAGGTAGTATTATCCTGCGTGATATCGTCATCCAGAATTCAGGAGTATGGATCGCCCTACATATTTGGGGAACTTGCCCATAGATTGCCGCAATCACAATTGCCTGCTATGAACTGCGGTGATCGACGCGTTACATAATATCAGACTCTTTAGATTGCCAGTGACTAATGACTGACCATTCGAGTAGGGATGTTCGCGCGATTCGCACCCTGGGTCGGAACAACCGTGCCTCACCGGGAAATAGATCAACGGCGCTCAGAAAGTCATGAAGCACTTGCCTTGACTTGGAACCGAGTTGGTCGGGTGCCAAAATGTCTCATGCTAGCGCCGGGGCGCTGTTCTCTTCAACCAATCTAGGGTCCTCGCCAACTTAGCGGTTCTACACCTACCTAACGACTTGTGCGACACGCCGTAAAGCGGAAAAGTGGCGGCATGTATATGAACACGCTACGCCGGGCGTTCACTGGCTACAGGCAAGACGGGGGGGGGGTGCTTTTTCGAAGGTAGTGCGCTAGCGAGAGCGGAAACTGCGTACAGGGACTCTGAAATATCACCCGCGTTCCATTAGAAGCGTGATCTTGACGCCTTGCGAAGCAATACGATTGGTTCCCTTACTGTTTTGTGCGATTGACTGTCTTCCCTCTTCGTAAGGGACGGCCTAGGGGAGACTAGAATGTGACTCCGTCTCGTCTCTGACGACCTCACACCTCGACAACTCCCTTGGCCTCCTACTCACGTCAACGCCCCAATTTCCACTCTGTTCACAGCGATGGGCACCGCCGGCCACTACCATCTCTTTCTCGTCAGGCTATGCTCGAGACTCTCGATACAGGCTCTGGATGCTTCGAAGAACCGTCACGACGCTCACCACGGGATCGACATTGATTGATTCAAGGCGCCTGAGCGCATGGCAGATCCGAGTTGGAGATCCATGACAATTGGTATTCTGCAAACTGAATGGTTACCAACGCACCATCGCCAGAATGAACGTACTGAGTTCACCTCCATCACATCTGTAGTACCTCGCTTACTGTTAGAAGCGTTCTTAAAAGTCAAAGCTGCGGGCTTGGGGTTGTTGCCTCTGTGATTATGAGCGTGAAGAAACCAGGCGGGCGACGTGCCCCACGTGTTGGGACCCCTTTGGACAGCGTTCGCTAGAATGACGAGCTGGTCAGCAGACGTCCCCAATGACACCCAACTCTTGGGCAGAGTGCATTGCCAGTGGCTGCAGAGGCGTCAATATTTGTGGAAACGAGAAGGATACGATGGCCCGCATTATCAGCCGCTTGGCTCCGAGGGCGCACTAGACGGCGACGGCGAGTATGTCATGTTCGTTGTTGTCCGCTGCAGTGTGAGCACACCGCGGGAGCGGATGATGTAACGCGATACGATGCAGAGCACCTCTGCCAGTGATCGACCTCTCCGTGGTGTCCGCCGTCAACATGGGACGCCTTCTCCCGCGGTATCAACACGCTTTGAAACGATTCTCGCTACTCGACTTTGATGGTCCCATCTTCACCAACACCTCGCGAAGTAAAGTATGGGCTGTTGAGTAGATTACCTGTCAAGGGCGTCTTCGACAAGATTGCCTGCAGCCGTTCTAGACATTGGCATCGGGTGTTTCACAAAGGGACGTAGTATCGAATTTGAATTGAGATCCGCAGCTACGTACGTCAGCGCGGATGACTGCCCCGACTGTCCATGGGCGTATCGACAAGCCGCTGAAACGCATAACCACATTCTTGATCGTCTGGGCGAGTGGTATGGCCTGCGGATCATCAATTCGTTCTCGTCCTACCCAACAATAGCGCGCGCTTGCCAAGCACAGTCGGTGCGATGTTGGGCAGACCGGCGCAGTCACCTCGGCGTGGGCCGCCAGGGGCGCTGTTGGGGCCTAGGCGCGACGAGGTCGGCCACGAAAGTTCAAGGGACGATGTGCGAGGGGTGTTTGCGACGTGCCAGTGGCAAAAGCCGAGACCTGAATGTGCTTTCCTAGTACATTACTACCACCTGCGACTGCTTCGTCATGTAGTGTATGATTTTCCGAACGACCCTCGACTCGGATAACCTAGGTCATCATAACGCCCCTTGCGCGTCGCGACGTTCAGAGGCAGAGGATGCAAAACATGGCGGTAGTTCAGATTCTGTACAATGGTTTCAGGAGTACGTGTTGTGTGGCTTCTCTGGATGAAGAACGAATGGGAAACCAATGCGTCCATTTACCTTCGCCTGTGGTGTAACGACTGGTCGCTCTATTCATCGGACGAATTAAATGGATCGGAGTTATGTGATGGCTGCTTGGCACGAACCTTGCCATTCTTCTTTGTAAACATCCACTTTCTGAACGTCGAGATGGCTTGGTGTATGCTCTGGTGCGTCTGGGGGGAACGTCGCAGGCTCGACGTCTGATGACTATGGTACGTGTGATGGGCCCTGTTGTGATCGTTTGGCATGGGCGGAGAGCGCTGGAGAGAGTGGCTACAGCAGCGTCAATGTAAAACGAGAAGAATGCAGCTATCACCAACCTCGTCGTAATCGAATGCGGCGGCGGATTTAGTCGATGGTAACTCAGCCTGAGCAAGAGTGAGAGGCCGCCTCGGTACAGAAATGAGTATGTACACTGAGGATATCGTCGGTGTCAGTAGGCACGGCCCGGAAAACATGTAAAATATCAGCGTGATGCGTTCGATGACAGAACAACCAATCGTACCGATATTGGTTCGGATGAACCATCGTCGAGGCCTTTTGACATTGAAAGCTGTCGATCTTGCTCACGAATGGAGACCTGAGATATGTCAGTCTATTCAACTGGACAGAATTTAACAACACTTGCGTCGATGCCTAATAGACTTTCAATGACAGCTTTGTTGTCGCCTCCAGAAATTGCGGTCATCTAGCGATATGGCGATAAGGGCGTCCAATGAGGCCAAGCTGAGCATGTGCCGAAGTATCCCAGAGTGTGACCGTACGCTCTGTAGAGTATGCGACAAAGTTCGTGTACTTACTTTGGTAGAGCGATACACGACTTGTCTTTCGTATCGGAGACTGGCCATTCCGAGACCGTCGACCCTCTGAATAGCTCGACTTGTTTGATGTTGCCTTTGGAAATAATGAGTACTGTTATTGTTCCCGGCGTAGACATCGCGGCGAAAAACGGCTGTTTTATCTAGATGAGGGACACCGCCAAGGCGCGGCGATGTGGATCGACATGGTGGGGAATTTGAACTTTACCTGGTTGGATGACCCTAAATCTTCGTGACATCTCTTTCGTGTCGCGATGTTCTCGATCAGAGGCGACTTAGCAGGGGGCACATAGCTTACATGGCATCAGTGCTCCAAGTTCTGTACTACAGCTCTAGAAGTCGTCCAGCGTATCGATGAGCTCTCTAGATCAAAAGCGAATTGGCAACCGATCCATCCAGTACAACTGATCACTGTCCATTGGACGAATTAATATAATATCATGGCATCTTAGACTACACTGACGAACCCAATGTCCAGCGTTCGACGCCTAGCAGGTGGTCAGTCCTCTCGTATGACCAGAACGTCAACATGCACATGCGATCGCACCGAGTCAGTCCATGGTCATTGTCTTGCAACACCCGCACCATGGCACCATCCACTCTGGAATCAGGACGACCGTTCTCCCGGAAAGCTGCGTCGAGCGTGAGTGCATTCAC
>JBBPUA010000771.1:0-12551 GCA_038094355.1 Afroboletus lepidellus | reverse complement strand
CTGTCATTATCGTCAATGCGAGCCAGTATGGCTGTGATGCTCTCATCATCTTCAAGGACCGAGATCCAATTCACATCCCATTATCGATCACTAAACAAGATGTTCAACGCCTATATTCAATGCTTCGAACCATGACTTCTAGTGCAGTGACAATTGGCGCGACGAACAATCTTGGTCGAATGCTACGGGAACTCTGGGATGATATCGTCTTTCCTGTTGTTGATTTTCTCCAGACAATATACCCATTACAATCATGCATCTGGTGGTGCCCTACTGCCGAGTTTTCGATGCTGCCCTTACACGCTGCTGGCCCATATAGGAAGGGCAGCTGAACCTCACATCTCTTCTTATACCCCCTCTTTGAGTGCTCTCATTCGCGCTAGACGTCCGTGTTCGTCAGAGTCCACGAATCATATGAAACGGTTCGTCGGCATTGGTCAAGCAGATGCTGCTGGGCAGAATAAACTCTTTGGCATTTGCTGTAACCGACTACCATTAGTCAGCATGTTGACTTCGCTGCCACATTCACGCGCCTCGAAGGCGACGAATCCCCCAGTCGGCACCTACCCTCGAGTCGGCAGTCACGCATTGTCACACATTTTGCCACTTCACGATCTCGACGACTACTGCATCGTTTTCCTTCGTTCAACTTGGAAAACACTAATGGAGTACATGAAATAGGATGTGTAAACAAAAAGAACAGAAAAGTTGTAGTTTTGCTAGAGTGCCGACTTAGGGGTA
The DNA here is from genome assembly GCA_038094355.1 of Afroboletus lepidellus. Lineage (NCBI taxonomy): Eukaryota > Fungi > Basidiomycota > Agaricomycetes > Boletales > Boletaceae > Afroboletus > Afroboletus lepidellus. The sequence goes on along the minus strand of JBBPUA010000771.1, from coordinate 11,810 downwards.
GGTGCCGACTGGGGGGTAAGCGATGCCGTATCACGCGTTGCAGAAGAGCTGAGTAAGAACGAACGGGTACACTTTACATGCCACCGTCTCGCAAATGGCAAGGAGCCCTTCCAGTCTGCGTTTGCCCTCGATAATGGGGAGTTCGCGATCGAGCGCATCATCCATTGTGATCTGAAGGATCCAGAATTCACCTACCTTTCCGCATGCCATACCACCGTCGGAGACGAGGAGAGCCCAGACGAAATGATCAATCTTGCGTCGGCGATGCAGTTTATCGGGTTCCGCTCAGTGATTGGGACGATGTGGGCTGTGGACGACGGGGAGACTAACAAATCACGTCGACGTTCTATCCGCTCATGCTCGACGAGTCTGGTCGTCTAGATTATACCCGGGCGGCGTACGCGCTCAACAAGACGACGAGGACAGTCGATATACCGCTTGATCAGCGAGTCCTCTATGTGCACATCGGTGCCTAGTCGTCTAGCCAGTCGTTTTGGTGGAGTTCCTATATGGAAATCTATGTCACGCTGCTGACGCTCTGGAACACTGTTCAATAGTATGCTGCAAGTCAGAGGCGCAGCTAGTAAGTCGGCATCTTGTGCATCGCATGCTTTGCTGAGGTCCTTTTGCGCGGCGTGACCAGGCGCCTTCTGGTTACCAGGCGTCGAACTGTACACGAGTCAACCCTGAGTGTGATGAACCATGTGTCGGCACGAAGCTCTGCTGTTATCTTATTGTGAGAAGCCGAACTTCCCGGAAACGACTGTCTAAATGGCACATACGCAATGGCAGGAGGGCTCTCACGCAGGCCGGTGCGCTTCACCAATCAAGAACTAATCGCAGGTGCACGGTGCACCTGGGGAAGAAGCGTAATAGACATTGGATAATGTTTATGTCCTGCTCCTACCAAATTATAATCGAATTAGGTTAAGGAGTAGTCGTAATTACAACAACACAACGCATAACTTGAGCTTCTTGGCCCAGGCTCCGAGTCACGCTAATTCGATATCGTGTGAACTCATTTCGTGGAGTTTATTTGCTCCACCGTGACTTACATGCGGATCATCCTTGTGCTTCCCTACTTTATGTTCGTCATTTTGGAATTTGAATGGGAATTCGTCATACAACTGGGTCACAGGCCAATCAACTTGGCTTGCAAAGTAAGGCGAGGTCTTCGGCCAAGAGGTCCTTAAACAACCGCTCACAGGCTCGTTTCAATTTCAAGGGTTGTATGGGTTCTGCCTCTATCATCAACCCGGGTCCCATGTGGAGGGTTGACACTAAACAATAGCTTTTCTCACCTCTCAAGCCTCCAGTCATCCTCTAAAATATGCTTGCCCGCTTCCCTTTCACCTGCATCGGACCATTGGCATTTATTGATGCCATTATTAAATGTTCTATAGTATGGTGCAAGTATGCCATGCCTCACGGGGAGGTCATTTGCTGTTGTTGTCTTCTGTGGGACGTGTCATCATGTGTCAGAAGTCAGAAGAGCTATACGCCGTCCGTTAGGTACACTGAATTTTGCTGCTACATTTTGGTAGGTATAACTTGATTTGTCGCTCGAAACTCTCGTTCATGCATGCTACAGGAAGGCAGGATTGTTCTGCGACCGAGTGCACTGGATGGGTCCAGCAATGAATGTGCGCCTGAAGAGGGATCTGGCTCGCGAAACAGAGGTGTTTGTTGTGTTTTTAACTCTGGTTTTGAATAACGTGATATCTAGCCAGGTTAAACTCGCATAGTTCCGTTCGTCGTCGGCCACCTCAAACATGATGGATATTATCCGGATTCAGTGCAGCCGCCATCATTTCTACCTCCGGGCTTAGTGCTATCGAGTAGCAATGATTCCATAGTCCGAAAAAGCTTCCGGCACGTAAGGGTAGACGAATACACGCCCGCTACCCGGCGTCTGAGACTAGCCTTGCAGATGCTTGCGCAGAATGAAACCAAAAGCCAACCTTCCATGTGAATTGACCACCGGTTCGAACTTCGAAGGATGATAGACGATCAGATTCACTCTGTAAGCTTGGCTCATAAATGAGCCATACATAACCTATGGGTCCAAGCAGATGTTCACGAGTCAGAATCGGTACTTTTGCCATCCACATCAATGGTCTGTGATGGGGTCTCATACTACTAATCGAGGAGCCAGCACAAACAATTATAACATCACAATACTTGTTGACTACATGATGTCGATGCAAGGGACCCACGACAGTAAATTTAGCCGGAGTTCCGGAACTGTGAATGGATGGATACAGCGGCGGATACACCCACCGATAGTTCAACACACAGCACCTTTGCAGGGTGTCGGGACGCAACTGAGTCTCCGCCAAACCTCTCAGTCAGAGTCAGCAGGAAAAGCGACCGAAAATCCTCCGAAGACCGTCAAAAAATATATCCGTGAGCTGGTTTCACGGATGGCCACCACTTGCTACTCTGACAACACACCACAGCCAATTCTGCTATAAGAACTCAGTACATACTATGTTCTGTTCAACAAAGGTCTCACCTCTGAACCGCTAGTGATTTCCTGGACATGTTTGCCCGTTGCATTTTCGCTTTGCTGGTGATGACCGGCACTGTCACTGCTTACTGCTCTGATGTATGCTGCGCTTCTGCCTGGAAGGTAAGTCGTCGCGTTGGCCACCATAGAGCTATGTTGACCTGCGCGCGTCTAGGCGGGTAATTTATGGAGCGGATCAGGCTGTGTACTGGCGCACCAAAAGTGTGCAAGGGGCCATACCGAGATGTGTTGCTATAGTTTCGTAAGTGCACTTATATCTTCCTATACACCATGGGGTTGCCTGACTTAGGACAACGTATCTGGTAGGAGGGCACCAGTGCAAACCAATGCACTACTCTCTGAGGCTGAATGCGTTTCTATCCACGCTTTATAGCTGGATTGTTACGCTTCCAGTTCCAAAGTCATCCTTGTGTGCTGCAGAGGCTACGGTTTCCGCCTCCAAATAATCAGAGTAAATGAAACATTAAAACGAACCTTCTGTGTTCACTTCGCAATGCCGGATTGTTGGCTGTATTATTCGAGGGTTTCTCGCGAGTCATACCGCGGGTCGGCGAACCAACACCGTACCCGCACTCACCGACACCATTCCCCAAACGGGCACCTGGTTGACAATTCGTACTACGGTATGACCTGGTATCTATGGTATGGTGGCTCAGCCAGCGGGTCATCCAAGAAAGCGTGCTAACACCCATGTTGGATGGATGAAGAGTCGACTTTGAAGACGGGTTGAATACCGTTCAAAGATAGCCATAGCTTGGACTCACTATCTTTCAGTGAGCTTGTAATGTTCTAAACTTGGTATCCAAGCAAGTTGAATGGCGTCGTGTTGCGCATCACGGCCTTTTGTGTCCACTGTCAGCTACTTACCAGTCGTCACGCGTTAATGATCCGACTTACAGCGTTCGGGGACCGAAAGCAGGCACACAACTTCATGATGTGCCTAGCTCAGAACGGTGGTTCTTTCCGGCGTTTCGATTATTCTGAGGTCCTCCCTGCACGAAACTAGTTCCCCACCAATAATCATACCGAAGATCGTCCGAATTCAGCATCAACTATTGTCTATATCTATACCTCGAAGCTCTAAAGAAAGTCACGTTTAGAAACAGTTCAGTTTCCTCCAAGATCAATCACCGACCCAATCAGCCCCATGGAGCTGAAAGAATAATTGACGCATTTTCCGTCGAAAAGTCGGCTTGTGTTGTTGGGCATCCAACGCAACTGAGTCTCTTACCTAGGCTGACGAGACGATCAACAAATTTTGAGAGGCCGTCGCCAAAGGATGTTGACGACAGTTTATCCATGAGCTCCACATTGTTTCACGAATGCCGCGTTATGCTGTAACGATGCGTGACAGCCAATTCTACTGCTATAAGAGACTCAGTACATAGGTTACATCTACTAGTAGGCAAAGACCTCACTTCTGAAGCCCCAAAGCGCATTCCTAAAAATGTTTGCCCGTGTCACCCTCGCTTTTATTGGACTGTTGGTGATGACTGGCGCCGTCACTGCTTACTGCTCTGACGTATGCTGTACTTCTGCCTGGAAGGTGAGCTGTGATGTTGGCTACCATTGAGCCATGTTGATGTGCGCGCGACTAGGGTAGTGATCACTGATCAGTCATACTCTGGATCGGGTTGCGTACTGGCCCACCAAAAGTGTAGCCATACCGAATTGTGCTGCTATACTTTCGTAAGTATCCCTTATACGCGGAAACCGGCACAATTCCTGAATTATATCTGGCAGGAGGGGACCAACGGAAGCAAATGTGTTCCTCTCAATGCGAAGTGAATACACGCCTACTCGCGCGCAGTAGAGAAGCGGTGTCGGTTCGCGGTGCTTGTTGCGTTCCTAGTTCGAGTCCAGAAGAGTCCACCTTGACTAGTAACCGATGTTAGACTCCGACCAAATAAAATTGCCACATGGAACGAACGGCTGAGAAAACGGATTAAATCATTTGTTTAAAAACGGTTACAGCCTAAACTCTCACTATCCATCAGTATTGCCAAATTTAAGTGTTTGATTCAAGGAAGTAGAGTGGCGCCGTGGCCCCCCGCGTGCGTTGTCGGTGCTGGGAACGGTGATCTCCAGGGACATTTACAAACGCTCAGTAACCAAGAACAAACATGTAACGCCACAGAAAGGGATCAGAACGGAGCTGTCCACGCGGGAGTCTATTGGTGCTTCTTTCCAGCGTTTCGATTATTCTTAGGTTCCGAAGTGGTTTTCACAGTCTCTAGCAGAAGGTGAGAGAATAATAATATAGTATATAACTGGTACTTGCGACATCATACACGCTCGGTTTTGGATACTAAGCTGAGTGACCTCGCCTTGAAAGTTCCTGCTCTCACTGGACGATCAACTGATGCTTTTGAGAAGGGATCAGCGGCGATTTAGCGACTGAGAATTGAACAGATTCTCCGGATTTGACATGGTGGGCATATTCAACTGACAACCATGTGTTGAATGCGGCCGAGTGAGTGGGAAATGTGACGCAACTGAGTCTTGACCACATCTCCGAATCAGAGCGGGCTGGTTGGACAGCGGATGTCCTCGGAGTACTAGTCTTGGATGAACATCCGGAGAATGGTTCTCCGAATAATCACAAACCACCCGCTGCGGTCATACATGACCGTTGGTTTCTATTATAAATGGCTCAGTACATAGGTGAGTGACACTCAGAAAAGACCTCACCTCTGAAGTACAGACGCTCTCACAACGATGTTTTCCCGTGTTACCTTCGCTTTCATTGCGGCGTTGGCTATGACAGGCACCGTCACTGCTCAGTGCACGGACTTATGCTGCACGTCTGCCTGGCAGGTAGGTGATGGCATTAGCTGCAGTGGGGTCATATTAACGTTGCTACCTAGCAAAGCAATAGTGGCTTGATGTATGCATCAGGCTGTTCAGCATACAGCGGGAGGTGTTCCACCAACAACATGTGTTGCTATGACGTTGTATGTGCCTTAAAAACTTGAACAACGAATGTGTCTAACCTGAGGACGCGTCTTGCAGGATGGCAGCAGTGCAAGCCAGTGCGCTCTACTCCAATAGATACAAGGCTAGCTGCGGTTTGTGGAGACAAGGGATCCGGCTTGTGGTACTTGTTATATTTCTAGTTCCCAGGCTATCTGTGGTCCGATTGAATGGTCTTCTGGTTTATGTAACTGGGTTTCAGTGAGCAAATAAAAGTGACTCGAAATGCACCTTTTTCTGCTGTGGCCCCTTGTCTAAGGGGAGAGAGGAAGAATTTCCCTGGGCTGTTTCCACAGATAGCACTATTAGCGGTTGTTGGATCGTCTTCGTGCCCCGACGCCCTCTGCGGGTCCTCCTCTCTGCATCTACAAGTCTCAGAATTAGCACGTGTAGTTGGACTGCACATCCAGCCACTCCACTGCCTCTCCCGCTTGCCTCAGCTCCAGCTTAAACCAGCGCTTGTCCGACCACACTAGTACTTACCTGATGCCTCCACTGCGTCTACCAGTAGCCGCATCAATTCCCTTGGGTACCTGTCACGCCAACTCAGGCAACTACGTACTCATTGTTACCACAGACGTACCAGACCTTGGCGCGCACTACGAGCAGCCACACGAGTGAGCGAGATAGCAGGACCAAGAAAGCCATGACAGCCACCAGCCGCGAGCAATCGACGCCAGGAGGCGCGGTTTTTGCGTCGAGGTTATTTAGGTTAGCTTGGCCAAGGAGGGAACTCACGTCGGTCGTGATGCTGCCTATGGATATGATGGTAAGTGTCTGAAGTGCGGCCGAGGCCGGGTAGACACAGAGATTACATGAGGTCAGACAGGGACGTGGACAGACCTGAAACCAGCGATGTGTGTCCAGGGCTAGCCGATCTGGACGGCGCACTGGACCTCGGAAGAAGGTGAGCGACGATTATGAACACTTCGCTGTCAGCGTCGTTGGTGATGTGCACAAGATCAAAGAATGAAACAATTGCGTAACTGGGCCAGCTGAGCAGTGAACACTAGTGCGGGTTGTACATGGTCGCAGATCGAAATGCAGCTCCCACATACATTCCACATTTACCATATGTCCAAGATAGGATGTTTGGAAAGTGGCTGGGCTCGTAAGATCGCCGTTTGTGATCACAGGTGAGCAGTCTGTTTGAAAAAAGACACAGCGAGGGTGATTAGCAAACGATTGGGCTTGAATGTGGGTGCGATGAGCGTTTCAGACTCGAGGGCAAGATGCCTTTTTATGAAATGTAAGATGGCTTGGGAGTTCAGTGGGCTGGGGAGGAGGTAATTTTCGGTGCTGGATTTTCTTTCTCTCAATGGTTGTTACGATTCACGGGTGTTTTTGTTCTTAGGCAGTCCGTTCGTATGTATTCGATATGTATCTAAATACGTGCTTCTCCCCTCGTTCGTGTTTGTTTGGCCTTACCGCGGACCTGATCAGAAAGGCGAATGCAAGTATCGATATCTCAGATTGAAGAGCCAAGTTAGATATCTGCTCATTCTTGCATGGTGAACAGACACCCGTAAGTGCGACGGCGACGACCAGTCCCTTCAATCCTTGCAGGGTGAATGAAAGTTCGTCGTTCCGATCATACGTCGATTGCAGATCATGATTTTTCTCCGCCTTGAGAAAGTATGTCCATTATCCCAGAACAAGGTGCTCTTGGAAGTGGGTGCAATCCCTTCTTCGTGACCACGCATACGCCTCCTCCACCGCACACTTTGAATTCTTGGCTAGCGTAATGCTTTGGATTCTTAGAATGTGCTATCAACCAAACAATGATTTAGTTCTTCTTACTTCATACCATACCCACACATACTGTCCAGCGTCAATGGGCCCATTATTGATAGCGATCGTTTCTGAGAGGCTATGATGGCTTTCTTATCTCCGGAGCCTGCCGGTAGCTCGGACTGCGCTCGACGGACATAGTGAGCGAAGCGTCGCTTTCCTCGCACAGTCTCAGACCCACGATGTCACCCGAGACAAAAGTCTGGTTTAGTGGGTGCCTTGGTATTGGATGACTTCCTCCACTCACATCCCTCAGTCACTGGATCGTCTTCAGGCCTTGGTCTATGCATCACCGAGCACGCCTTGCGAAAGGGCGATAAAGTCGTTGCGACGCTTCGTAAACCAGAGGTGCTCGCCGACCTGGCAGTTCAGTATCCAGAGACTCTCCTTGTCCTGAGGCTGGACGTTACCAAGCCCGCCGAGGTGACTGCCGCGTTCGTCGCGGGTCGAAACAAGTTCGACCGGATTGACGTGGTCGTGAACAATGCTGGGTTTGGCATCCTGTCGGAGGTAGAAGGGACGCTTGAGGACAGCGCACGAAGCTTATTTGAAGTGAACTTTTGGGGCGCATCGTACGTGAGCAAGGAGGCGGTGAGGTTCTTCCGCGAGGAGAATAGACCGATGGGAGGTCGACTCCTTCAGATGTCGTCCATGAGCGGCGTCCGTGCGGCAGCTGGCGTCGTGTACTATTCTGCTAGGCAAGTGATGACCAGGCATTGTCCAACCTTCTGCTGATGTATAGTACAGTAAGTTTGGTGCGTCGTTACTTGAAGAGAGTGACACAAGGATCTTGACATGGTCGTCGGTTAGCTCTCGAGGCGCTAAGTGAAGGCCTCGCCGACGAGCTTGATCCAAATTGGAATATCAAGGTAAACCGTCCGTACCGTTACCGTCGACGTCTTACCCATCACCTTAACAGATAACCATCCTCGAACCGGGTCCGTTTCTCACCAAAGCACCCTTTGCTAATCTGGTGAAAGACCCAATCCATCCAGCATACACCGATCCTTCGTTACCGACGATGCAAAAGCGCAGCATGTTTGAAAACCCCACCCCAAGATTTGATGGTGACCCCGAAAAGTTTGCAGAGATTGTGTACAGGGCAGCTTACTTGGAAGCCCCACCTCTAAGGCTACCCGTTCACAGCGTTGCTTTGACCATACTGAGGACGAAAGGACAGGAATTGCTTGAAACGGCGGATAAGTGGGAGTTGTGGTCGAAAGATGTATTGTTCGAGGGCAGAGGTTGAAGGATGCGTCAAGTTGCAGAAGACAAACACTACTGTATGTCCATACTCTGAGAAATGCATTCAAGTACAAAGGAGAGTACAGTCATTCGGTTTCAGTCAGAATTCTGAAATTCATAGAGGAGTGGAGTCCTACTTTGTGTCGTTCCTTTCGTACGGTGATGGAGACTACTCGGCGAGATACAGGTTTCACATGCACTATTGGTGATTCAGGCCTGCTAGAAGACTCATTGCAGTGAATCTCTGTGTCCGCCAATTGGATTTACTTTGGGATGAAAATCTCAGTGCAACATCTCGTTGAAGACCCCTGCGGCATTCAAGTTGTCAACCAAAAATGATCGGTAGGCTCATATACTGTTCAACCGGTGTAGCTACATAGCCTTGGCCACGATCCAAGCCAGGAGGACGACGTTGCAAGCTCGGGTTTCCACGATCTTGCAAGATCATCCGGACAGTTACCCTCGTTCGTGACTCCTCAGCCACGAGGATCCACGGCAACTTGAGATCGTGTGCATGCTTCTGAAACACACTGTGAACTCACCAACCATCGGATGTCAGAGGAGCAGGCATGAACGAGTTTTTGACTACACCATGTGCTGGTACGCAGTACAGGAAACAAATCTGCTTCAAGGAGCCTATTATATACGGGCAGAAAACGCCTCGGGCTGCCTAATCCGCAGAAAGGAACCGGGTCGGTCAGGGAAAGAGGTTCGTCAGTCGGTACTCATCAAGGAAACTATGGCTGTTCCATTTTACCGTCATGCGGCTGCACTCAAGATGGCAAAATCTAGAGGAGATCCACAACAACTTGGGACATCCCATGCATGTTGCAAGGTCGTCGGATGTTTTCCGTAGGATATTTGCTGCCCGGAACCCGCCTGTATGAGACTGTTCCAAGTAAGATGCTATATAAATCCAAAAGAAAAACAAGACGATTCTGCTCTCTCTGCCACTCAGTTCTTCACAAATGTCGCCAAAAGTTTGGTTCAGTGAGTGTCTTAGTTTTCAGATGAATTTTCCCGCACTCACCCCACTCAGTTACCGGCTGTTCGTCTGGCTTCGGCCTCAGCGTTACCAGGTACGCCTTGCAAAGGGGAGACAAAGTTGTTGCGACACTACTCGAGCCTGGGGAGCTCTTCGAGTTGACGAGAAAGTACCAAGATAGACTTCTAGTTCTGAGACTTGACGTCACCAGACCTGCAGAAGTGACTGCTGCATTCGCTGCGAGCCGGACTCAGTTTGGCCGAATTGATGTGGTCGTAAACAATGCCGGGTTCGGCGTCCTGTCAGAGGTGGAAGGGACCTGCGAGGACAGCGCGCGAGGTGTATTTGAGGTAAACTTTTGGGGCGCGTCGCACGTGAGCAAGGAGGCAGTGAGGTTCTTCCGTGAGGAGAATAAACCGATGGGAGGACGGTTACTTCAGGTGTCGTCCATGAATGGCATCCGTGCATCCGCTGGCACCGTATACTATTCAGCTACGTAAGTGATCATCAGACAATATCCGACCTTCTGCTAACGTACATTGCACAGTAAATTTGGTGCGCTGATCCCACTTGTATTGCCGAAGAAACTGACGTGCAGCTGCTGGGTAGCTCTCGAAGCTCTGAGTGAGGGTCTCGCGGAGGAGCTTGACCCTGAGTGGAACATTAGGGTAAACCACACACAGGCCATTTTCCAAGAGCATCGTCGCTTACATGCCTCTGCGCCGCATTTTGGCAGATAACCATCCTCGAACCAGGTCCATTTCTCACCAAATGTGCCACCGTCCATCTCGTAAAAGAACCAGCCCACCCGGCATATACTAATCCTTCGTTGCCGTCGATGAAAAAGCGCAAGATGTTCGAGAACCCTACCACTAGATTCGACGGCGACCCTAAGCAGTTTGCAGAGGTCATCTACAGGGCCGCCTACTTGGCTGACCCTCCACTAAGGCTTCCCATCCACAATGCGGCTTTGTCCGTGCTAAGAGGTAAAGGAAAGGAGTTACTTGAAACTGCGGACAAGTGGGAGTCGTGGTCGGAGGATGTGTTGTTCAGGGATCAAGCTCGAAAGAAGCATCAGATGCAGGAGACTCACAAAATTTAGCAACGCACGGCTTGCGTATCAAGCACATACTGATTAGAGTCGTTGGATCCTGGAGAATCTAGAGCTTTTAGCTGCATCATAGAAATGTTAACACTCTACCGAGGTGACAGACGCCCAGTACTATACCACAGCGCATCCGCCGAGTAGGTGTTACTTTAGATTGCAATTTACTTGAAACACTCGTGCATTCAAGGTCATCTAGTATTGGTCACTCCATTAGAGTGACATCGGACTGAGTCGAGGAACCTGATTGCACCCCAAGAACATTTGGAATGTCCCGCCAATGTCCCGCAAAGGAACAGGGGTCATCCCACCCGCGAGTTGCGCAAGTCAATCTGGGAAAGACACGCAGTCGAGCTCGAAGGACACGACGCGGACGAGTCACTGGTGGTGTTCAAATGGACGAGTCGGGGCAATGATTGAGCGGTTGTGGTAGGACAACAGCGGGAGCGGAAGACGACTTGGCGCTCGAAAAGGCACAGTGGAAGTGGAAGATGAATAATGCCATTTGAATGTGGGGCGGGCAGGAAATGAGCGCTCGCACTCGAAAGGAGCGGAGGCAATAGCCGAGCCCGAAATGGACATGAGTCACCGACCGCTCTCGAACCTGAAGTGCTCATCCCGCCGTGTCTTTTTTCAAACCGACTGCCCATATGCGACTACAAATGGCAACCCAATGAACGCGCTCTCCAAACGCTCCCTCGCCGTTAGTTGCCTTTTGATCTGCGACCATGTGCAGGTGTACACCCCTCGACTAGCTCAGTTACACATTTGCAAGGTATCTTTCACTCTTTGATCCCGCGCACGTCACAGACGACGCTGACGGCGGAGTGTTCATGATCGTCGCTCATTCTTCCTGCCCATCTTCCTCAAACAGGTTTCCATGCACAATGGCTTTCTCTGCCCGGACCACATCCAGTCCTACAAACACGAAGGACGGGGTACCTTCCAAGGTCCCGTCCAGTTTGGCTAGCCCTGGATCGACACCGCCAGTTTCAGGTCCGTCCCCGTCCCTATCTGACCTCAATGCAGTCTCCGTGTCTGCTCGGCCTCGGTCTCGTTCAAGTTTTTTTAAGGTACATACGACGCTATAGCAGCACACGTTGTTGGTGGAACACCTCCCGCTGTATGCCGAACAACCTGATGCATACATCAAGCCACTACTGCTGTCCTAGGCAGCCACG
>JBBPUA010000770.1:0-12573 GCA_038094355.1 Afroboletus lepidellus | reverse complement strand
CCAGCCACAATTTCTAGATCGACCCATTTTTGCAACGTCAGTCGGTACTACAGCATTTGGTGCGAGCAGTGCACTCACCGAAGAGACGTCGAGGGACCGGAAAATCTGTAGCTCTGCGTCATGGATGAGTCAATGGGGCTAGCAGTCCAATGAAGGACATAATAATTGTCATTACTAGAAATGTACTCGGATGGATATCCACGGCAGCCGTCGAATCCTACAAATGCCGAGCTGACAGACTTGAGGCTGGCCAGCATACTTACGGGTCGACTGATCCCTATTCGGAGACGTGGTCCTTATCCGTTTGTGTCTAGAATAGGTCAGATATCGCAAATCTATCGGCTTGGCGTAGCCGCATCACGTCCTCGTAAAGTCAATGAACGTCGCTGGCGCGCAACCAATACCTAGGCACGTACGATATCCGCAGTATACATGCTCATGCGTCCAACTCGCCGGTACCCCAATAGTTGGTGTTTGGGAGGCAGTGTTGAAGCCCATCGCGAGTCACTTGTCTTCAATTACACTGCCTCTCAATGTTCAGCTGCGTTCCTGGCAAAGCTATGTCGATGCGCCGTTTCGCAGCAGCGAATGAAACGATGGTCGGAGAAAGGACGACCCAACCGTCGGTGCCGCCATCGGCAAAGAGAGCTGGGCCTCCGGACACCTTGAGTCGAGATATGATACTCCCGCTGTCCTCCTCGATAAGGAAGCAAGTTCGTGGGGTACGCGAACCGAACTGCGACCAAGTCATTTTGAAAACTCAGGGACCACGGCGATGCTCATATAATTTACAACGGAGGCTGCGCCGCCCGACGGTATATATACCCCCGACGAACGCTGAAGAGAATCCCAGTCCGCAATCAAATCTCCCCTACAACAATCATCACCAGTTCTCTCCCACACACGTCTTCGTTTTTCTCCCGTCTCAAGGCTCTCATCCGGAGGGCCCTTCGTCGCCGTCGCCGTCGTCGCGTCGCATTTGCTTCTCGCAAGATGTCCAGCCCCGGGAAACACGTCCGCTTCAACCACGATAACATCTTCTACTCCCCCGACTCGTCGCCCACGCTCTCCGAGGCCTCACTTCTCTCTTCGGGCGACTCGTCCGGGCCATGCACCCCTCCCCAGAACAACTTTACATTACTCCCCCTCCCTGAGGGCCCAGTCGCCATCCATCCTGTTCTCGCTTTCCACTACGTCCCGCCCATCATCTATGACGTCTCGCTCCTCCCTCACACGCTGGCGCCCAATGCGCCCGCATCTCCCTCCAGCATTTTCCCTAGGGTACTCGAGGAACCCGCAACGAAGCCTCGCCTGCAGTCTATGACGCTCGTCATCGACCAGTTCCCATGGCGGCTGACCATCCCACCCAAGAAACAGTACGTTTCAGCCCGCGACCTCCTCGATGAGCTGTACTGCTTCCTTCGTCACCCGGTACTCCCGTCCGAATACAACACGCTGCCCACGCAGGCACTGAAGGACGAGGTGTCGATCGCATTCCACACCCGGTGCGGACGTGCGCCCTCGAAAGAGGCCGCCAACGAGCAGTACCAGAAGGGTGTGAAGCGGGTGGACTTTTTGCGGGGCCGCACGCGCTTCATGGGACTCTCGAGCACCAAGTTCGGTCCCGACGTATGGGCCCTGAACCTTGCTTGATCAGTTGGACGGGGTGAGCTATCCTTATGCAGTATTTTTTCCCTCTTCGCCTCTTTCTTTCTTCTCCACGACGACACGGACATGGTAAAATGCAAAAAAACAAGACGAGAATTGGACTCATTGGCATGTAGCATAACCCCCACATTTTATTGTTCCTATCATTATACCATCTACTATCCCCTCCTTTCTTCGCTGCTCCGCTTCTACCCACTGGCCCTGTTTTCTTAGTTTCGAGTTCGGATTTCTCTTAGGACGGGTTTGTAATAGATAAGAAGGCAGTGTAGACAATAAAAAATACAATTTGTACAAGTAACCCCTTGGCCCGTGCGCGTCACTTGTGCAGTGTGAGATCCGTTTCCTCGGTGATCGCTGCGCGTGGGGGTGAGGTGGTGGTCAGCGACTGCCTTGGCACAGAAAAGCTCCTGCTCTCCAGGGCGCTGATCGGAGTGGTCCGCGGCGCGTCGGAAGCTGATGCCATGAAAATTTTCGATCACGCTATCAGGTGTGGCGTCATCGATTCAAATACTGGCGCGCGGTTTTAACCGAAGATTAACTCCGTAGACGGAACGCGGCCGAGACTAGGGGCACGTTGCATCAGGAAGCCAACTCTGATCGCCACGACGTCACCACCGACATCATCGTAAACACGTGTGCGTATAAAGCGCGTCGAGGGGCCGATGTGCTCCTCGACCAGAACCAGTCATGCCGTCGTCCGAATCCCCAGAGAAAAAACACCCCAGCTTTGGAGAGAAGATCAAGTGCGCCGTTTCTTGATTCCTGTCCATCGTCGCTGACCAGCGTTCACGCAGAGGTGCAGCGCATGTCGTCCATGGTATGTTGTCCCCTATCCTCCATCCAAGAGAAAACGCTCATTCGACAGGCATTGGCGAGGAAATTCGCGGGTCCGTCATGGGCGCGTTCGAGTCTGTCTCGGGGGAGAGCAAGATGAAGGACCAAGATGTCGCTGGAAAAGGTAAAACGGAGGTCGAACAAGGCCTCGCAAGGATGAAAGGCGAGGTTACCGCTCCCAAAGCTCCCGCGGAGGGTGCCCAACCACTGGAGCCGTCTGGCGGAACGCAAGCACCCCCTTCCTCCCCGGTTCAGAGCCGACAGGTTGATCCAGAGGCTCGGCAAGACACCAGCCAGAGCACCACAGGCCCCGTGCAAGAGCCTACTAGAGCTGGTATGTTTCTTACCGTCTTTTGTGGTTGACATGCGTACTTGATACACACTTAGCGTCTGAACAGAGACCGCTTCAACCGGCGGGGGACAAGGTTCCTAGCGGAGGGACTGCGGACGCCCCACAGACAAGCAGTGGCGTATGAGAGGTTGTAGGCAGTCAATGACAGTCGCTGGACACTTGTACAATACGTATGGCCCTCCGTCGTAGGACAGCTAAGGGTCCTCTGTTTTGCCGTTGTTACCTTGCGTGAAAATGAGGCTGTGCTGGGAAGAGCTGTACAACAGTTCCTAGGGTTCCTTACATACCCACTGCCTCTCCGACGTCGCATGGCACATTGTCGGTTTTTTGGCGTGTGAGTGCGCTCCCCGACACGCCATAGCCTCATCTAACTTTGTCCAGAACCATTCGTACCGTTTTGGAAGTCTTTGGCTGCCAGAGCAAGGCAGCTTGGCTAACGCGATGGTTTGTAGGTCCACTTGCCCACTCGCCCGCGAAAGATTATATATCCTTGTTCCCGTCAACAAGGCGACCGCCTCATCTTTTCCTTGTCCCCAGATCGTGCACAGGTGTGGCGCGTGTGGGCGTTGAATGGGTTATAGTCGCCCTCACTCACGCATACATCCACCACCACCCTCACTGATGCCTTCAGAATCTTCCTTGCGCGAACGTTTCTGGCGCGACGTCGCGATAGCCTCTGGACATAGAGGCCTGGATCCCCGTGCAATTCGCGAAGCAGTCGAAGATATGATGCGCAACTACAGTCTGGACGAGGTCCCTGGCTTCGAAGCAGCATCAGAGTCCGGCGAACCCAACGTCCCAGAGACCGACAGTTTCTCAGAGCATTCCGCCTTTGCACCTGTCTTTTCTCGAAGTGTTTGTAACCTGCCATCCTGGTGCTGTTTTAGTGCAGGTCGGCCGATCTTCGTTGGGCCTCGTCGTCTGCTTCGCCGTCGGAGGACTCGCCCGGAACCACGGCATCCCGATCACTTTCCGGGTGGTGGGAATCCAGGGATTCAGGCCGATACAGGTAACGTTTTTCGGCGTGCGTGCTCTGCGGCTCCATTGACGTTTTCCACCAAAATGCCAGATCAGCCCGCCAATCCAACGCAGGCAGACAACGGTGTTTCTCCATGGTATCCCCCTCCGCAACTACCATCTTGGGCACCCCATCATTATGTCTGGGCATTTCCCACCGGAAATCTGGCCTGGAGCCCCCATCCTCAGCCCAACCCATCGATCCTCCACTCACTCAGTCCGTGGTCAGCCATCACCCTCACAGGCGGCCACCCCCTTCCTGGGACCATGCCCCAGTGGACCCCAGGGACGTGGCCTCCGCTTGACTGGGGCCGCGATGTCCCCATCCGCCTCTTACCACACATAATCCCCAACCCCAACAACGCCCATCTCCCCTTGATCGACTGGAACGTCACGAAGCATCCTTCCACGGCGAAACGACTCACACCTAACCACGTCGTCGTTGACCTGTCCAGTATCTGGGAAGACCACGTCACGCACACCAACGCCCACACGATCGTCGTCACATGCGACGTTGGCCACATGTCCACCCTCTGGGGTCCCGTCGTCATTGACCAGAGCTCGCCCGTGACGCTGCGCGCCTTGTTCGAAGCCATCTATGAATACTTCCAGGTCCCTCTGACGTATCCAGAGGTGCGCTATGTTTGCAATTTGCATCCGAGCAACTATCGTCGGTTGGCGGACGCGTATTACGAGCGATGTCACGAAAGCACGGCGCTTAGCGGATGGGAGGCAAGGCAGGGGTTCAAGAGGGCGGACGTGTTGGGCGATCGCAAGTATTGGTGGGGTGTGTGGATATCCTCGCAGAACGGGGCTTGGTGGCTCAATTTGGGGCTCATTAACCCTGCGCATCGGGCACCGTCTCACTGAACTTTCTTTTTTTTTTCGGCATCTTCCTTTCCGTCTTGCGCCGACATTAGGACTTTTGGGGATCCAATCACGCTAGAACTTGTGTAGCCAATAGTACCTTTCATACCATACTGTACCTGTTGTGGTTTGCTTCGATAATATCTTGTTCCGATGTGTGGTCGTATCTTGACTCTCACCCGCTTGCTGTTCGGCTCCCGAGGTTGTTTCTTCCTTTGATCCGCCAACAATTACGAGACTTACATTGGACTTACAGGTCACATTCTCTCTTCATATCTATGGCTCGGCTCATATGAGATATGTACAAGTGCCAGGAATGCCATGTCTTCGCTTTCTGATCATCCCACGATCCATCCATCGCATTGTCCCCGCTGGGTCGTCTCTGGCAATTCCATGACCCACAGATCGGTCAAGGATGACCTTTGTTTCCATCGCTTTGCCAACAACATCAAGACATTTCCGCGCCGGCGACTGGTAGTGGGGTGCGGCACGAAGGCACTTTGGTACATGAGCAGAGAAAGGAGCCGCGACGCGCCATCTTACTGTGTGTCTGGGGACGCTGAGGAAATGAAGCGGGCTGTCCTTGACTTGCAAGGTGCGCTCGTCGCATGTTCTTTATTGTCTGTGAGGGGCGGGATGCGCTGCACTTCACGTGGTGACGTCTTCATAGCTCAAAGACTCCCCGTGCCTGGTCCCGCATCCCTTTCGTTGCGATCGATGATGTGGACGCGGTACCGCCATCTCCTTTACCTTTTCTCACGTTTGTTTTTCAGGATCTATTCCGGTATCCGTGTTCTTGCCCAGAAGATGTGATGCACAAAGCACATTGACATACAGCGCTGTGAAGGAGCCTCGATTTGGCTACAAGAAGCGTTTCTATGCGCTCGTTTCAAAGCCGATTTGATTTCTGCGTGCCGAACACCGCAAAGATGATGGTACACCAGACGATATCTATCAGTTGCGTACTGATACATGGTGAAGGTCCATCGCAACCAAGTCAGGTGCGTTCATTCATTTCCAAGTAGGAGCACGCTTCTCTGTTCCCATCATTATTATATACTTTTCATCTGCGCAATGCAGAAACGAATCTACAGGACATGATATGTCATATCATTATCGCGAGCGATCCATCAGAGCTTGAAACCACCCGCAAGACCCATCACATTCTCCGGGTCTACCACCTTTTTGATCGCCTGTAATCGTGGCAGGTTCGCACCATACATATGGGTCAGCTGCGTATCGAAAATGGCGTAGTTAGGGTAGACGATCATATTGGCATCACCAATGCCGTCCGCCATGGCATTCGCTTGGAGCGTCTGTGCGCTTGTCCGTATCGCATTGTAAACGTCCTGGTCGGATTCTGACAAGAACCATGTGTAGTAAATATTGAGCGGGAGAAAACATCGCATCCGATCGGGCGGATATGCCGACCGGCTCGTTTTGTGCTCAAAGAGAGTCGGGAGAAATGACTCCACGTCGTAAGATATGAAATACATTGTGCCTGGGAGGTTCTACCCCCAGTACTGGAATGTAAAAGTCAGCAACGGGAATCCGGGACGAGCGTGGGGATGTACTGACGACTGTTTCGTCGACAATCGACTCGAGGAACGAGATCGGATAGCTGGTCACTGAAATCGAATTAAAGACGGCTCTGTTTATGTCTCTCGTGATCCTCTGATACCTTCGACAATCAAGCACCTACCGTGTCGCAGATGTCAAGGGTAACGACTTTCACGAAAAAAGAGAAGGAGTGGGTTGCAACATCCCGCGAAAATGAGGAAATGGCCAGAAACTCGTCAAAAGTTCCGTCAGGTGGTGTCGGCGCATCATAGAACAGAATCTCAGACATGCCAGGCTACGCGAGTAGTAAGAGTGAAATAGAGATCAATGATAGCGCTGCAAGGCGACTTACCTGACCGAGAAAGTAGTTGTATGTCGTGAGTATTGATGCCTTTGGATCCCTGTTATTTGCGGCGAAATTTGCTGTCGCACGGTGGACCTGGTCAAGGACGTCTTTGGTATATGTAATAAAACCTCCCTTGATATCTCTGATTAGTGCATCTAAACAAACTGGAATGGACATAGGTACCCAAACTTCCGTTTGTGAGAACGTCTTCAACGTAAACCTGGTTACAATACCCTGTTGACAATTAGCAACGAGACATTCGCAAAAACTTTCGACGCACGAAATTATTCAGGCCTCCCTAGGAAGCGATCTATGAGCTAGAACTCATGTGGCTTGTATCGCAGACCACGTACTTTCAGAGCGAAGAAGAGATCCGGGCTCGACGCCTCCGTGACGTTAATGGCAGTCCCATTAGGCATGACCAGTTCAAATGCTTATACAATGTCGATGGTCAAACCGTGATGGTCAAACCATATTGGTTCGTAAGCCACGAGTAACCTGTTGAATATGATCAAAAAGTATCCCATGGCACTTTCTATTCAGGCTTACCTCCCTCGAGAGTGAATCCGGCAACACCCACGCCAGACACTCGCCCGCCCACGACATTCACTCCATATGGTTCAAGAGCCAAGTAAACATCGTCCCAAGTCAGACCCGCTCCTATCGTAGCAGTCTCCGCTGTGGGATCATATACCACATCAGAAAACCTCGACATCACGATCTGGACTCCCTCAGTCGAGGAAAAGTTGGGGTTGGCGGTATGACCACCACCCTTGACCTGTAGGGACACGCTAAGAACTTTACATACTGTAGAAAGCCACATGAGACGAACCGCGAACGGCGTCTGTGCCTGACCAAGAATTTGCAGCTGGGTGCGCCATCTTAGTCAATAAGGTGAACACCTCGCAAAATACACATACCGCAATGCCAACATCTTCAGTTGTCCCAGGCTGAAAGGAACATGCCGCAAATTGAGTGCTTGACGACACCCAATGGGTGATGTCTTCTAGGTAGTGAATGGACGCCATGTACAATGAAAAGCATGCCTGGACGTGAGCTCGATAAAAGCGAACCAATGCTGTGGACAGCTGATGCGGCGGAGATGGACGCAGCTATCTTCTGGCATGTCCTGCTAGATGAAAAATAGGATGCGGGGACGCTGCGCGTGTCGCCAGCGAAAGACCGTCCGATCACGCTCCCTACGACTACCACAATCAAGAAAGCGAGAGTTAAATAGGTCATGCCTGAAGTCACGAGGATAGGAATCACCTGTCTCGTTGAATGGTTGGCATCCTTCTGTGGTATAACCTGAGACTCGCTTTGGAGAGGCTCAATCGAGGTGAGTTTCACCTTCATCTGTTATGTTCGTCTGAACTCAAGATAGTTTCGGAACGCGTACGACTCAGACGACCTGTCATTCAAGTTGTTCTCCCATCGCAGTTCTGGCAGTGGGATTTGAGGACATTGTTTTCATTCTCGACTCCAGCTGTGAGTTCGTCCAATGATTCGTAGGCCATAGTGTGACTGGCTGAGTCGGATCGCTCACCAATTGCGCAGGTTGTGAGAAGATTGTCAAAGTCAGTCCACATGCCAAACATGCATGAAACAGCGCCAGTGTTTACGTGGCTGCAAGAGAACTCCCACCCGTTGTACGTGGTTTCATGCTACTTAGTGTTACATTCTTACACTTTTTCACCCGGGAACGACGGGCACAAGTAGTAAGTACAAGATAGATTCAGAACCTGAAACCGCCAGTAAGACCCATCACGTTGTCTGGGTCGACTGCCTCCTTAATCGCCTGTAATCTCGGAAGGTTTGAACCATACAGATGGGTCAGGGGCGTGTCGAAGATAGCATAGTTAGGGTAGACAACTAGTTCCGCATCCGTAGGACTAGCATGTGCTTGAAGTGTTTTCGCGGTTGTTCGTATCGCATCGTAGATGACTTGGTCAGTATCTGCGGATAGCCATGCAAAGTAGATATTGAGTGGATAAAAGCCCTTTGTACGGTCAGGAGGATATGCCGAAGGTGCGGTATTGTGCGTGAAAAGGGTGGAGAGGAATGGTTCAACATCGTAAGAAACAAAAAACGCAGTTGCTGGAAGGTGCTCGCCCCAATACTGAGGTAATGGTCAGCGTATTATGTTGGGAGTGCAATCCACTCACGATGGTTTCATTGACAATCGCCTCAAGAAAAGGTAGTGGATAATCCGTCACAGAAATCGAATTAAAGACGGCTCTATCAATGCAATTAGAAGGGTTTTGCAGACCCCGCTAGGGACTTGCTTACCGTGTTGCGGTGGTCACGGGCAACGACTTCACAAAGGAAGAAAAGGATTGCGTCTTAACATTCCGCGTGAACGAGGGAATAGCCAAAAATTCGTCAAAGATTCCAGCAGGCAGTGTCGGCCCATCGTAGAAAAGGATTTCGGACACGCCAGGCTATGTAGTACGATGTGTGGAATGTTAGGTGAAGAGCTGCAGAGGGACTCACCTCGCCGAGAAGATGGTTGTATGTTGTGAGTAGCGCCGCCTTTGGATCTGTATTATGTTCCGCAAAATTCGCCGTCGCGCGGTTAACCTGGTCCAGGACGTCCTCAGTATAGGTAATGAGACCTCCCTTCACGTCTTAGATTAGGGCGCTTGGACGAATTTCGAAAACGACCGCACACATACCCAGACCTCCGGCTGTGGGAACGTCTTCAATGTGAACCTAGTTACAATGCCCTGTGAAATGATTAGCAGTGAATCATTTGCTCAATGCTTTGACACACGAAATTATTGAGGCCACCCTAGGAAGAAATCTATGAGGTGGTCACTTACCTTTTTATACAGCAGGACGCACCTTCAGAGCAAAGAAAAGATCAGGGTTTGACGTCTCCGTAACATTAATGGCTGTTCCGTTGGGCATGACCAGTTCATACATCTGTAAGGTATCGACGGTCAAACCATATTGGTTTGTAAGCCAGGAATAACCTGTTAGATACAATTAAAAAGGTTTTTCTTCGGGGTGCATGCCGTCCAAGCTTACCTCCACCGAGAGTAAATCCGGCAACACCCACGCCGGGTACTCGTCCGCCTACTACATTGACACCATGCGGCTCAAGCGCTGCATAGACACTATCCCAGATTAGACCCGCCCCTATCGTGGCCGTTCCTGCCACGGGATCATAAACAACATCGGAGAACCTCGACATCGCTATCTGGACTCCCTCGGTCGACGAAAAACCTGGGTTAGTGCTGTGACCACCGCCCTTGACCTGTAGGGAAATGTTTAATAAGGACCTGAGATTTTGCGAAACCTGACAGTACGAACCGCGAAGGGCGTCCGTGTCTGACTGAGAATTTGCAGCTGAATGCATCACAAATGTTGAATGGGACGAGGGTACAAGCTATGGAACAAAGTGTACTCACCGCAACACCAACGTCCTCGGGTGTACTAGGCTCGAATGCACACGTTGCGAATTGTGTACTGGATGCCGCCCAGTGACTGATGTCTTCGAAATATTTAATTGATACTGCAATATGACTTGAACAAACGCTCAATCCAGGATGGAAGTAAACGACCACGAACCAAAATCGTAGACCTCTGACTCTGTGGAGATCGAGGATGCGATTTTTTGGCACGTCTCAAGCCATGAAGAACCGGTCTGAGAAAATGGTCTCTGTATATCGGGACCAAGGGTGGGGGTGAGCGAGCTGCTCAAGGTCGCCATCACAAGAAAAGGGACAATTGCACGAATCATGCTTGGAGCGGAGAAGGCGAGGGACACCGCATCCCCTCCTCTGGCTGGCAAGATGTCTTATACTATTCGGTTGTACAGCCCTGGTTATACGAAATATGGCTTAGTGTCGATGGAGAATTCTGTGCCAGGTGCTTCTTATGGCGCTCGGCGCTCGGCACTCAGCGGCAGTAGAACGTACCTTAGTCAATGGACAGGCACATCGGCGACGCCAGAGCTGACAGAAGTTATTAGATGCTATCTTTCTGGTTTAGACCTTGTTTCCAACAACAATTCTTAATCTACGCATATGAAAACGGGTGATTATCTACTAAACTTTCGGAAGAATGCACGACTAACCTTGTGGTTCGCCGACACTTGTTTATTAACCGTGCTATGACAGGGCGTACGTCTCCCTGAGACGCCACACCATGCGTATTTAGTAATGCCGTACGTGCCCTGTTCAAGAATAAAAGCAAAACTCACATGATTGAAAACAGGGGTCAGGAAATCTGAATACCTTGGGGTTCTGAGTTGGGGGTACCCGAACGGCATGTCGTGAAGGCATGCACACATGAGCTGTGACACATTTCATGGGTCACCGGCGCTATTCATTAAATGCGTACAATTCTCGTTGCAGCACGCTCACCCTGAGAATCGAACCGTGAGTATTTGATTGGCCGTAGTATACCGGATTCCAGCGCAAGCGCAATATAGTAATAATACATCAACGGCGAAAAGGTGGCAAAGACCCGGGCGCCATTTTATGAAAGTAATTCCCTGAAAACTACTTGTAGGCTCACCCGGTTTGTTGTTATTTTTGACTATGAAATCACGAATCATAAGTTCTAGGTGATGTAAGAGCAATTTCGGCTCTGAGTAGCAATCGTCGATTGTAATATCATAACTAGAGCATAACCAGACCTCAGTAATTCCTATCATTGCCACTGTCCATTATTTTATTTTATTTTATTTTTTGACTCCATTTCTGTCCCTTGTGGGGTGCACTACCCTATGCGGGACAATACCGATCTAGGTACAAAGTACCATTGGGCTAGGAATTGGATTAGCAAAGACAGTCAACCCAGTTACTATGCCGAGAGAAGCTGTTGACCATAAGGCTTACGTGGATTCTCTCTCCCTCTCTCCATTGAGTCTACGACGCTGCCCACTGCCGAACAGTTGGAGCACTCGTTGAGCGCTGAGCCCATACCCAGAATTCAATAACGTGGAGGTTTGTCACATGCACTGTGGCATGGGAAAATGACTCGCCAAGCCTTGGTTGGACTGATCTCGGCACCTGGCTGCGTAATCACGAAGTGCGAGTCGAACGCCTATAGCAAAATTGACTGAGGCCGCAGTCTGCCATTCTGGTGAGTCATTCTAACTCGCTCTCCCGCAGCGCGATGTTGGCAAGCTCTGTGAACGCTGCGCCTCTCTTGAAATTGCCCAGCCAATTGCCCAGAGCGGATTACCCGGGCAGTGCGTCCATCGTGGCTGTGAGGTAGGTCGGGGCCAGGCTGTGTAGGTGACCACATCGATGGCGCTCCCATCAAAAGCTGTGACTGGAGACGCCTATCTTTCAGATATCATATAACTTGACGATCCGTCTACATACCCCACGTCCGACATCGACCACCATGTCTGATCCCTACGTCTATACTCCCGTCGCCTTCGAGCCCACACCATATCTTGGATACGGCGCGTACACACAACGCTCGCCTTTTATTCCCCCTACTGCTCTCTATTCATCATCCCCATACCGGCCGTCATCCCCGTATCTTAGGCCTACCACACCCCAAGGTGCACCTTTCGATGATGTCTTTTGGCCCCCTCCTCGCGCCCGCAGACCATCCTGGCACGGTGGAATGCCACCCAGCCCTTTCCTTGCCCCCCCAGCCTTACAGGGGAATCCACGTAGACGATCTTTTGGTGAAGGCTTTCGCCCATGGGAACCAGCCTCACCCTGGGCCGGCTCGTCTTCCCACTTCCAGATTCACCCGCTTCTAAACGGAGAAGCGCCCCGCATGGACTTTTACTTTGACCTGGCCTCCTCGTCCTTTTCCCCCTTTCGATGGTTTGGTCACGGGCAATTCTCTATGATTTCTGCGGATGAGCTCCACGAGCCCGCGACGTACCCTTCTGTCACTCGGATGCGCATCTCGCACAGTGCCATCCCTCAATGGCCGATCGACTTGGAGTAGCATT
>JBBPUA010000769.1:622-12577 GCA_038094355.1 Afroboletus lepidellus | reverse complement strand
GGAATGACTACTTTGAAATCGGGATAGTGTTCTTACGTACCATGTCTTCATGCCGGTTTTGACATCGTAGATCTGTGCGATACGATTGCAACCAGTTGCCAGAAAATGTCCGTCCGCAGAGAATCGCACACAGTATACAACACTATGACGCAAAAGTCGGCGACAATCCTACGTGATAATGTCGAACATCATTTACCTTTCATGCATGAATACGTGGAGCAGTGCTACATCGAGTACCCGTTCTACGTTCGGGTTGAATACAACAAACCAATCGCTAACTTCCTTCCTCAGTTCTGGGGGGACATGGCATGGGTCAAGGTCAACTGGAAACTGTCTCCGACGAGAGTCATGTAATGATGGAGGCACAGGAAGTTTGTTGCACGAGAAAGGGAGCTCCGGAATCGATCCACCACGAGGGACCAATGAACCTATTGGAGATTAAAGTGGAGGGGGCCCATGAGATGACGGCGTGCAGCTATGAGGCGCGTTTACCTGGATGGTTAGCCTTGGTGCGCTTACTCTTGGTGCGCTGCTGATCACCAACTTCAACGATGTGTTCGCACCCGCGACCATCTTGTTCCAGATCACGAGCCCCAATCCCCCGTTCACGTTTGCGACTAGCGCGTTCTTTGTCTTGATTATAACTGTGATAAAGGACCCCGTCTGACCCAACATTCGTGGCGGAAAGTACTGCGGGGAGTCGGCTGAGCAGGCAGCACTCTCAAAAATGGAAGTCCGGCTAACCTCTGGATACGGTGGGCGCAGAGACGGGTGGAAGACTGTGAGTACCATCCAGACTACTATCAATACAGGTAAAACTGATCCGATTCCCAGCATCACCAATGGGGCGTTTGTTACCCGCGGTAACTTGAATGAGAGACGATGGTGTGTCCGTGATATAATCAACGGGAGTCAACAAAGATGTAAGCGATTCGCTGAGCGGTGACGACTTAGGACAACAACTCAGGAAGTCTTGAATAGAGAGGATCAACACCTCCGCATTAGGTCGGTCCTCAACCGCGGAACAACAATGTTGGACTAAGTCCCAATGCGAATCATCGAGCATTTGAGACTCTGGCCTGCCTGGTTTGCGGCCCTTTGCAAGGCAATTGACGACGGCTACATCTTCCCGTACTTCCGACCATGGCTGTTTCCCAGACAAAACCTGCAAGATATATTAACACGGGCGCGAAATATACAATCAGATACTCACCTGGAGAACGATACAGCCGAAGGAATATATATCGCTTTTGGGCGTCCGGTTGAACATCTCTTCTGCATCAAGTTGCTCTGGTGCGCTCCATCGCAAGGCACCTGGCCGGGTGGTGGACCTTTGGAGATAGGCCAAAGCTTCCGGAATATTTCCCACTAATGAAGCGTATCCGAAATCGGCTAAGCGCGCGGTGTAATCTGCGTCAAGAAGCACATTGTTCTATCCTATTGTCAGCATGAACAAAACGTCAAGGATCTACACCCTGACGCACGCAATTAAGATCCCCATGCACAATTGGAAAAGAGTGTACTGTAGCGTGTCACCCCTTGGATTCCTAGTGACGACAAATGTGACTCACAGTAGTGCAGCCCTTTGGCAATATCCAGTAGCTGTCGTTCTTGTGGTTAACAGTCGCGGCTATGGTAGACATTCAGTGAACTCACGAACTGAAGTCGGTGTTCCAAACTTAAATCGACATCATGCTTTGCTAAGAAACAGTGGAGTGACTCATTAGACATCCACAGCGATACCAAGGACATTACGCCTTTCATTCCAAACCCATATGCGACACCCAAGAACGGAACGACGTTGGCATGATCGAGTCTCCTCCAAATACCAAGCTCTCGCTATCAGATAGTCCAGATCTTGTTTCCTGAATACGAGATGGGGTATGTACCTTTGTTGACCTATCGCTCGTGTCTGCGAGCCGGAAACGAAATGCCTTCACCGCAACCTGGGTGAGAGGTAATTAGCATGCAGCGGGGCCATGAATCACGACACTGGTACCTGCTTCGGCGAACTGGCGTAGCACCAGCATTTGTATACATCGCCAAAACTTCCTCCAGCAACATAATGGTCTTCGGCTTTGACAATATAAGGCGTGAGATCGGGCGGAGGGGGGATATTTTCACTAACCAACGTTGATCAAGTATTCTCACTACATCACAGTAAAGGGACGTACTAGCAGAGGGACATCTCTCGCTGTAGTTCTATTCCCAGCAGAGTCTACGACGGTAACCCTGTGCTCCTGGAGCTTTCACCTTGAAACTTGAATGCGAGCAATCGAATGGAGAGTATAGGGTATGATCCGGACTGAAAGAGAGGAAAGACTGTTGTCGGCGGGGTTCAACGTTCAACGTTCAACGTTTGAACAGGACTGGGCAGCGTATGGCTGGGGCATTGACACAGCACACCTACTGGCCCTGGGCCCCGGCGGCTTGTCCCTGAGGCCTGAGCGCTGAGCGCTCGTTCACTGCCCATAAGAAATGGTATGTTGGGTTACCTGCGGGATGCATCAACTCCCATCCGTACTTTGCTGCTTGGGAAAGACGACCGGCGACACACCCTTGTGTTATTTCCCGCCATAAAGCGTGAAGGCAGGGCGTTGTGAGGGAGTCAAAGTCTTATGCGGCTGCCGACACTCCACGTCGACGCGGTTTCTCATCCACATCATCAGTCGGTGAGAACGGCTATCTTATCTCGTTCTCAGCAACATATCCCCACTGAAGCACTGACAAAGCTTAAACCGCCTGAACCATTGTCTGATTTTATTCTCCATTCAGGTGTCCGAAGCCGGGTGTATTTTTGCTGGTGTCTTCTCTCGAGGGACTCGATGCCACGCGCAGTAGCATCAAGCATGATGGGGATACTCCACCAACATTATAAAGTCTGCTGGTGGGACGTCCTTGTATCACCCACTCACGATGTCGGCCAACAAAGTAAAGATCGAAGCCCTTTTGAAGTTGGTCAACTCGGCCGCCCAAGAGGCCATCGCAGAGTACGAGAAAACAGGAAGTGACGTTCCCTCCATCGACTCGACCGAGTTCCACCCATTGGACAACGCCATCGACCAAGTCGCACTCAAGAGCGCCGTTCGGACCCTCGAAGGTGCTTGCGCTCAACTGTGCACCACCCTCGCACCACCCTCGCACACCGCCATCAACGTACGCAGTTGCCTTTTCCGTCGTCCCCAGGCTGACGCCCCTCGTCCCTAGCTCGTGCAAGTATACGACTACGCTTGCGTCCGCGTTGCCCTCCGAGAGAACATCACCAATGTCCTCGAGAGCTACCCCAAGGGCATTCATGTCGACCAACTCTCCAAGATCATCAACATCGACGCAAAGAAACTCGGGCGTTTGATGCGCCTTTTGGCTACTCGAGGCTGCTACAACGAAGGTCGGTCGCCGAACGTCTGTCCGAGATTGCACGCTCATCTCGCCCTCCAGTGGACAGCGACACGTTCGCCAACAACCGTCTCTCTCTGATTCTCCACAGCGAGCACCCGGTTCGTCACATGGTCAACCTCCACGTCGAGGCGACTGCAAAGGGTGCCGCGGTGTTGTACGAATCGTTGAAAGACCCAAGGACTGCGTACTCTGAGGACCCAGACCACGCTCCGGTCATGTACGCCAACAACAAGGAGGGTATCACTGGCACGTTCTTTGACTGGATGAGACAAGAGGTGAGAAAACATCCAATCAAAGCCCGTAAACACGTCTCACGTCGTGTTCCAGGATGCCCGAAGAGAGGTGCGTTCCGTCGGTACTTTTGATGCGTTTGGGGCTGAACCAGTGCATAGAGCTACCACCGCTCCATGAGGGGACTCAATGGTATCATGGGTTCTCTTGCGGTCTTGACGCGTGGGTACCTCGGGATGATTTGCAATGCCCGTCTCAACCGTTCGCACAGACTTCCCCTTCGAGAAATACTCCACCGTCGTCGACGTCGGCGGAGGAATCGGAGCCTTCTCCCTCCCTCTTGCAAAACTGCAGAAACACATCAAGATCACTATCCACGACTTGCCCGAGGCGCTCGTACAATCCCGGGCCGTGAGCACTCTATTTCAACACATCCCGGGCATTAGTGACCTAGTTCTAGGTTTGGGCGAGAGACTGCCCGGAGGCAGTCCAGGAAAACCGGATCGAGTTCTCGCAGCTCAATTTCTTCACCGAGGTTCCCGTCAAGGGAAAGGACATCTACTACGTGAGTCTGAAATCGCCCGTTCCACGCACGGCGGCCTCGGTGACCCGTGGGGACTGACGGACATGGGTGGGGTAGCTTCGTAACATCATCCACGACTGGCCAGATCACGAGTCGGCCCTCATCCTCCGAAACGTCCGCCAAGCTTTGGCGCCTCACAGCCGTGTTCTCATCCGTGAGTTGAACAACCGTCCACAGCGGGAAGCTGGACTGATGGGTCCGGGTAGACGACTACGTCCTACGGGAACTTAGCCAAAAGCAGGCCGAGGCTGAAGCCGCCTCCATCGGCACTGTGGTGGTCCGTGTCTCGCAACCCGATTCAACGCACATTCTAATTACAGCGACGTTCACAGGCACCCACACCCCTGCTTCCCAACTTTGGGGTTGGCAACCTGCGCATGTATCAGCAGGATCTGACAATGTGGATCCTGCACAACGCCAAGGAGCGCACCCTGCAGAATTCCCTTGATCTTGCGTAAGTCTGGATGAATGACTGGCTTTGTCGTGGTCTGACAGTGAGCCACAGGACTACAGCCGGCTTGAAACTCGAGAAGGTCTGGGACCTTGCAGAAGCGTGCGTTCTCGAATTCTCGGCTGCATGAGAGGATGCCAAAAATATAACATGGCTCATTGGAGCAAATGTTTATACTAGCTGTGTGTTCAACCGCACAAGCTGTTTGTAAGGGTCGTGGGGAGTTTCGGTGTCGATCATCTTCAGCCAGATAACAACGATTACAAGCATCTGTATCACCTGTTCTATTAGATTCAGCAATATCATCTCATCGATAAAATGTTCCATCCAAAGATCAAGGGGACTTTGATGGGCTACCACAGCGTCTGAACCAATTTCCACACTTTCATCACGCCAGTTCCGATACTGTGATGAGAACCAAAATAGTAAGCTTTTGACAGGCCATCCATCGATTCTCACTTACTTTGCGTGTTCAACTTGCTCGAGCGGCACCCACTGTGCAACGTTGGCCACAGCAGCCTTCCCAGCCTCGGAAACCTCGGATGTTCGTGCACGCTTTCCAAGCTTACCCATCGGCGCCGTCTTGCCCCGTTTCTCCTTCGATGAACCCGGCGTATCTCGCAGCTTGGGAGGCTCGCTGCCTCCTTGGAGTAGTACCCACTGGACGCGGTACGTCTTGCGGATGTGGGAGAACACGTGGAGGACATCCCCCGCGGGTTTGACGTGGACCATCTGCGCTTGCACCTGTCCACCGGCGTCCGCATCAACCTCCTTGCTACTCTGGTCACGACCCTCAGCCAAGGGTGGATCAACAAGCAGGTCCTCGAGAAGCGCGTTCGGCAACTCGGCCACGCTCGTCGCGGTCGCAGACGCCCCCGAGATATTGGGTACCGTCGGAAACTCGTGGAGCCCTGCGAGGAGTCCTAGCAATCGATATCCGTTGGTCCTTATACGCACGCGCGCAAGGGGCCCGCGACGTGCTCACCTTTTTCTGGTCGACGAACGAGCAAAAAGTGTCGCTTGCAGTCTTCCGCGCGCCACTCGATCACGTTGACAGAGTCGAGTTCTTCGCGGGCCTTCTTGCGCTCGACTTTCATGGGGTAGATGGTGACTAGACCCGCGTCCGGGTCGTCTGCCGGGAGCGGCTCGCAATGAGTGCATAGTTCTTCGATGTCTGGTTCCTCCGCCACCTGTTTAAAGCGTTGGGGCGATACAAAGTAAACAAGTGGTTCTCTTACGGTAGTAGGGTGTGTTCTTTGATACGCACGACACCAGGGTCGCAGAGGGCAGTCCCCGCATGAAGGATCTCTGACCTTGCATACCGTGCTCCCGAGCTCGATGAGCGCCTGATTGATGTCACCCGGCCGCGACGAGTCCTCGACAAACACTTCTGCGCCTGCCCACAATATGTCCTGGACCTGCTTCCCTTTGGGTGGCGCATACAGGGCCAAAAAGCGCGACAGTAGTCGAATGACGTTGCCATCTAGCTAGCAAGGCGAGTCGGAACACCGAGCTCGAAAGCAGTCGGAAGACTCACGACCGGAACGCACTGGTTGTATGCGATGGAACAGATGGCACCGGCGCTATAACGACCTATTCCGGGTATCTTTGCTTGCATGTCCTTGGCGTTGTCTGGAAGTCGACCGTCGAGCTCCTTGACCGCTTTTTGCGCGCCGCTCAGCAGACGGGCGGCGCGGGAGTAGTAACCGAGTCCTTTCCAGAGGCTATTGACGGTGTCGATGTCCGATGCGGCAAGGTCTTTGATGGTCGGAAATCTGAACGAGCGTCAAAACGATGCTCGACAAAGTGCTCGCGAGCACGCACGTACTTGGCCATCCAGTTGTTGTAGTACGGTATCACAGTCGCCACCTGGGTCTGCTGTAGCATGATTTCCGACACCCAGACCTAGCATGGGGACGTCAGCGTCTCGCAAGACTGCGTCGTGTCGAAACACACCTCGTACGCGCGCTGCGCTCTGCCTTCCTCGTCCAGGGATGTGTCAAACGCTTTGCGCCAGGGCATCCCTCGGTCCTCGTGTATCTGCCCATACCAACGCAACAGCGACTCTCGGATGGGGTCGACGCGCGTGACGATGTGCCAGGACGTGGGGTGTGTGGCCTGGGCGCCCGGTGTTGCGACGACGGACGCGCGGGCGCGTTTCGACGCGACTTTACGCCTCTGACGCGCCTGTTTGCCTTGGGGTCTTGGTGCCTCGTACAATTCATCGGAGGCGCCGACAAAGTCGCCAGCGTCGGTGTCGGTGTCGGTCCGGGCACGTTTGGGCATGTTCGAGCCAACGACAACCCAGTACGTAAGACCGCCCTCGCGCTCGCTTCCCGCCTCACCGGTCTGTTCTCCTCGCTCGAGCTTAGCTGTTCAGTGTCCCACCCAATCTTACAGCTCGATCGTTCCGGGTGCGCTTCGGCGTTTCTCCCACTCTCATCGTAATGATGTTTATTCAATCTGCTCCGCCAGCCCACGTAGCTCGCTATGCATAGATCACGGTCTATCGACAAGTCCGATCAAGTAACCAGAAAGTGGTCTATAAACATTCTCGATTGTCACCGCAATTCCGCTACCGGCTGCCTGAAATCAGTTTTTTCGTTTGGCTGAAATGAGTGAATTTAACTCACTCATCTTCTTCTATCAAGTGGCGATGCATCTCCGCAATGGCAGTTACATCCATCCGCCTGTCTGGGTCAAATTTTACTGGTTCTGTAGCTGGAAGTAATTCCTCTGGGCTCTCGCTGATACACCAGATATACCCCGCCCGAAGCTGACAGCCTCCGTGGCGGTGCACGCACTTCAACGTGTGCTGAATTACGGCCGGTTTCCTGAACCCTATGATCCCTGAGTCGGGCGGGATCACACCAGTCAAAGTGCCATCCGGGTCGGTGTAACGTATGGGAAGCCACTTTTCGTAGCTATCCGTCTAGGTCGTTATTAGTCATTCTAGTCGCTATATGATGCGGACGGTGATCCTTACAACAGGTTTCATCAGAATGCGATGATTAGTCTCCATGCTCTTTGCAGAGATAATCGGAGCTATCATACGCTCCCCTGTGGCGAGAATTGCAATAACAACGCAGGGACGATCCTTCTGCTTCGGCACTTTGCTGCCCGTAGTCGTTGCAAATATTTCAGCTCTTGGAGAGTACCGAACGACATCTCCAACTTTCAAGTCAGAGACCTCGCGGTAATCTGAAACGTGATTCATGACGAGGTGACGACAAAAGAAGTGGTGGGCTTGGGAAGTTACCGGTTCGTTGGAGATGATGTGCTTTTATCCCCACAGCTGGCGCCTGGCGGGGTTCACAAATCCATCATCCTGGAAGCGTTTTGGCTTCCATTCGAATCATAAGGTCATAGTTGCCATCTTTAGCCTTATACTCACAGCAGGGCTCGCTTGAAGGCCAGAACGCGTGCCTTGTGGTGCCATGGATATAAGTATGATCAAGGGACGCCATCGGGGCATCCAAACCGCCGGGGACGCGGCAGGGCACGGGTGCCCTTATGTACCTGGTTTCTGATGTCCTACACGAGGTACGCACCACGACATAAAAAAAGGGGGAGACACCTGAGACAGTGCCTGTCTGTGATTTGCACGCTAGGCGAGGCACCTGCATTGCCAGTGATGATTGGGGCTAGTTTTTGACGAATAACACATTCAGGCGTGCGCGTAAAGCGTGAAAGGTACTGCTCGCACGCACCAGCAAGTGACCACGATCAAACTGCAGCTGACATGGGAGTAGAGGGGGAAGTTCACTCAAGTTGTACTGAGTACGTAATGAGGTATAAGTTGAGTCAAGTTCAGTATTGCGAACCCCACAGCGCGAACATTAGATGAGTTATTCATTTGTTCTCGCAGAGTTTAGCCCTACTCTCACAGCAAAGAGGGCTCGGATGATTCCTGCAGTGGCTCAAGCTGCAAGTTCTATTGTTTGTCGCCCATTCTTTGCACTGGTAACTGCCATTGCCGAATCACACCCTGGACGACAACTTGGCTACAACGCCGTCCTGTTTCCCGTTTCCCCTGGAAAGCCCGGCGGTGAACTTGCCCAGTACCACGCCACACTCACTCCGCGATCGGAAGACGTCACGTTTCTGCGCCTCGACCCTCCCTCGCAATCTACCCAGCGTCCCTCCGACAGAATCTTTTATTTGCACACGGCTCCTGCTCTGTATCTGAAATCAGGCCTTCCATCTTGTGCGCTCCAATATCAACTCGAACCTGAGAGCTTGGAACAGCTTCGCGTATTAAGCGAAAAGCACCAGGTTTCATGGCTTCAAACAGCAGCCCAACCTCTGAAATCTGGGAGCGATGAGCCTGTTCGAGAGGGATGGGATACTTGGAGTGGACAAGCCTTGTATGAGGGCCGGACGTTTTCTGGCGGCTACGTGTTTAAGTATTCCAATCTAGATGGAACTTCTCTGGAAACTATGGAGGCACCATGCGTGCTTGAAGAATTAATGATCTTCAAGAAGTGAGTCGAGTTCGCTCACTTGTTGCGTGCTCTCACAGTAAATGCAGACTAGCGTTAGATTACAGTGGGCAGAGAGTTGGTAACCTCATAGGGTGGTGTCTGGAGTCCAGAAAGGTACCCAATTGACAACAATAATATTTCCACCGTAACTCATCTCATCGCTGACACAATAGTATCACCCTCACGTCAGTCGCTGTCGAGAGCGACATCTTGAGCTCGATGACGAGCAAAAGAAGCAGTCCATTGCACTCTACGGGATGAGAATTCCAGTTGACAGACAACCGATTTCGGATGATACGGGCCCTGACGAGGAAGAGGTGAAATTCGGTGGATTTCACTCAGCATAATACCCAGCTAACCCTGTGTTAGACTGAAGGAGGTGGCGATCCTATTGGTTATTTGGCTCTCTCTGATCCACCGGTGCCTTTCTCGGACGTTCGGGTTATACTATTCGATTCCATCGGGTCGATTTTTGTGAGCAAATTTCTCTGACGTTAAACAATGGCTGACGATTTCTCAAGGATCGACAAACCTCTGTATTGCGAGCTTTGGACTCGCTGGATTCGCTAGAATTTGTGAAGCACGAGGACGAGGACGTCCTCAAGGTCTACTTTGAGGCAGAGTCACTTTTGTTACATGACAACCCAGAGTGGAGTCTCGGTCGTGTTGTCGATGGTGCTCTGGAAAATACCTTGCGTCATTTTGGCATGTTGAATCGGTATGGTCCTGGTCCCCTTCAGGAGGCTCGCGAGGAGGTTCTCCGACTTGGATTTTATCCCCATGCAGAGAAGACCATAGAGACACTCAGTTCACAGGGAATCACGGTCGTCGGCCTCAGCGTTCCGGATACTGCGTCATTTACTCTCCCTTGTCTTCCGCAGTCATTTATCTTTGACTCCTTTCCCCAGAATGCTCCCGCTCTTTTGAAGACTTCCCCTGAGCTATTTTCAGGCCTCTTGGGGCGTCTTCAGTCAATTCTGGACGACTTGGAAGGAAAGCAGCAGGTGCTTGTCGTCACCTCTGGTCGTTATAGAGTAATCGAGCCTGCGCGTCTTGCCGGCTATCCAACTGCGCTCATCCAACATAACTTAGAATCTAAAGTGGATCTTCATCCCACTTGTCCGCCTACATTGCTAATTCCGGGGAGATTGAACGGGCTGACGACGTTACCTGGTATTTGCGCTATCGAAGACGCTGGTGCTGACATGTTCGCGATACGTGCCGGCCTGTATCAAGGGGCTGAATTATTAGGAAACGGGAGCTTCGGTAAGCGGTAGTTGTTTAAATCTCATTATACAACATTACTCAATCATGAAAGGGCAAGTCTGGGGTGGAGTCCATGTTCTGACGGGCACGCCAGTGGCGATTAAACACGACTCTCCCGGATATTCGGTCGAGGCCCACGTTTGTGACACAAATCTGTACCCATGCTCCCTGCCGTACGAGGCGCAAGTATATAAGGTCTTGGGGAGGGCTATCGGGTTTCCATCCTTGCGATGGTATGGTGTACTGGAAGGGACACATATGTTGGTCCTTGACAAGCTTGGACCGGATCTAGATGCTGTCCGTCGCCTGTGCAGGGGTCGTCTCTCTCTGAAAACGGTGCTCATGCTTGGATTGCAAATGGTGTGTATTCCACCCTTTAGCCGAAAAGATATTTCAATTTTACATCCATCAGTTGGAAAGGGTCGAATATGTACACTCCAGAGGACTCATTCTCCGTGATCTCAAACCCCAAAATTTTGTTATGGGTCTAGGCGAACGCTCCTCAATAGTTCATTTACTCGATTTTGGGCTCGTGAGGCCATACGTGAATCAGATAACCAATGAACATATACCATTTGTCGACAATCTAGAACGAGTAGGTACTGCGCGTTACACTAGCCTCAACATGCTTCTCAAGCGAGGTAAGTCGGAGCCGTACCTTGTACTGCGCTGCTCTAGTTAATTGTTAATGTATAGAAACCAGCCGACGGGATGATATTGAAGCACTTGGGAACGTCCTGCTTTTTCTCCTTCGTGGGCACTTACCTTGGCAAGGCATATATGCCCCTACTATTGAGGCCAAATACATTCGGCTAGCAGAAATGAGGATCAGCAGGGCGATGCGGGAGTTCATTAGTGAATCACCTGGTCAGGATCTGTGGCAGACTTGGTTCAAACATTGTCGCCAGCTGGCGTTTGTTGACAAACCTGACTATGATCTCCTGAAAGCAATCATGACCGAACAGATCAGGAAGTACGGCGCTGTCGATGGGACATTTGATTGGATGGATGGGACCACGTTGGAATATGGCACGCTTGTTCCTGGAGAGTACAAACTTGACTCCCACCTGTTTCATGATGACTTTTTGATGAAGGATTTGATACCCCTCATTTGTCGGTAGCTCTTAATCCAATCATATGATATACCTACAGTATGTGCATGACACGGCGAGAATGCACAACCGTAAAGTTGCATACTGTCGGATTGCATTCGATTGAATTCGTTTCATCTTGAACGCGGCAAGGGATGTATGCCTCACGCCCCTGGTCTCAACTCGGGCACAAGGTCCTGCCCCGACCCCTTGACCACAAAATCCCGCAGATTCTCCATCGCCCGTAGCTCCAACCGCTTCTTCGTCTCCAGTGAGTCCGACCCAATGTGCGGCAGCAGCACGTTCTGCGGGAACGCCAGCAGTCGCGGCATCACGGTTTTCCAGGCTTTCGGATAAGGCGTTGTAATGCCTTGCCAACAAGTGTAATTAGAATAACTCGAAATAATTCTGGGCTAGTATGTCAAGGGCTGGTATGACATTACCGCGGTA
>JBBPUA010000768.1:0-12582 GCA_038094355.1 Afroboletus lepidellus | reverse complement strand
ATTCCTAATTCAACTGCCTGTAACCCGACTCGCACCAGCGTTCGTACCACCTTTGAGTAATGGTGTTTGGCTCATGATATGCATTCAGGTCGCCATTGCCATCAAGGGGGCTCACTCGGTCGTGGATTACCTCGGATCTCTGTAGCAGACACAAGGATAGGGGCAAGGGGCAGTGACTAAAATGTATTAGTCGACTCCCCTCCTCGGATACCCGGCGACTGTTCGATGTCTCTTTCAATGTATGGTGTGGGCGACGAAGGAAAACGTCCTGATAACCATGTTTCTTAAACAAAAAAGACTTTAATCCAAATTCGAGACGAGCGTATAAAGAAAGTCGAAATCGCAGTGAGCGACAATGTTAACACTTATCCTATGATTCCACGCGTCCGGAGTCGAGTTCTGTCATCAAGACATTATCGGTGTGTTCCCAGAGATCAGGACCAGCCCATCTGGTCCTTGCTCCAGATCCTTCCAACACCGGAAAGATACCTGGCATTTTGACATTCTATCCGCCGTCCGCATCACCGACCCACACGTCCTCCACGGCGCCTCACGCCTTCACGCGTTCGTTCTCCACGATCTCCTTGACCCCGACGACACGACCGACCGGGACGCTAGCCTTGTCTAACACGTCCAAGATTTCTTCTGCGGGGCGCACCCTGGTCCAGTCGGAAATGGCTTGCTCAATCTTTGCTTGACGAGCGACGCGATGCTGGTTATTTGCATAGTCGGGGTCAGTGATGTCCTCGCGACCAATAGCGCGCATCAAACGCGCATACAAGTTGTCGTTGTTCGCCCCGATAATGACGTAGGATGGCGTGGATGGCGTGGCGGGTGGCGGTAGACACGGATACGCGTTCGTTGGAACGATCCCTGTCACAGAGGATCCGGATGGACCCCGGACCTTTAAAGAAGAGTAAGCGTCGGTGGACTCAGAGCGGAGGACACGAGTGGTTCATTTCTTGCCTTTCCTTTACGGTCATACTCTGGGATGATCCCCTCCATCAAGTTCAACATGCTACACGGCAAGTCAATCCACTCTGGATAGGAGTAAAAAAAGAGACTCGCCTTTCCATGATACTGACATCGACCGTTTGACCGCTCTTGTAGCCCTTGGCAGCCTTTTTTTGTCTAGAGAGAAGTGCCAAAACCTACGTGCGATCCAGTATTTCAACAAAGACGAGCTCGAGAGCTACTTACCGTACCAAAGGCAGCATGTATTCCAGCAACGGAGTCCCCAAGACTAATGTTCGGCCTTACAGGAGGTCCGGACAACGAATTGTGTCTGAATCCACGAGGGCACTGATGTACCGAAAGCCTGACTCCCCCTCGCAAACGGATGCGTAACCAGGCCTCGATGACCAAGGACCCGTCTGTCCGTATCCGCTTACTCGGGTATAAATGAGTGATGGATTGAGCGGATTCAAATCTGATGCAACCCCCATTTCTCCAGCGCTAATAACGAAGTCATAGATCAGTCACCTCTAATAACCGCACTTTGTCTTACTCCCTGGCTTGAAATTTTCGACAATGACATCGCTCTTGGCTGCGAGTTGTTTCACGAGCCTTGGAAGTGACGTGGGTATGCCTCGAAAACTACTCGGGAAAACACGTACGCGCGTCCCTCTTCCTGCCTCAGGTCAATTGCAACGCTTTTCTTATTCCTTCCCAGACTCCGGAACCACGGACTGATTCCATCAACGTCGAGTTCCCTCCACACGCGTAGCGGATCCCCGCTCGAAGGGGTTTCGATCTTGATGATCTCGGCGCCGAGATGGCTGTCAACAAGAAAGAACAGCGGCGACGGTCAGCAACGCGCCAGTTCGCTTGGTAGGTCGATCTATTCACCCAAGAAGCTGTCCACAGAACGGACCCGCGATGAGGTGACCGAGTTCTAGGACGCGGACGCCAGAGAGTGGGAGATCGTCGGTCGAACCAGTGGTGGTAGCGCGCGTGGATACAAAGGATCTGATGCAGCGGTTGGATGCGGCCTTTGGGAGCGAGGTCACTTACTTTGTGATACCTGTGGTGCGGCGAGCCCAAAGAAGCGCCCGAGTTGTCGCTCGGACCGAGTTACCACGCGAACCCACAACCTGACGGGATTGAGAAGACAAGACTGGAGACATTGAATTACGATCTCGCGAACTCTGGGGAGTTTGGGAACCTCCGGGTTGTCGCTTTACAAACGAAGAAAGACATGCGGGTGTTAAGTATTCGGCCAATTGGAACTTTGAAGCGTGTATGCGATTCCCACAGTAGTGGGAAAGGTTTCTGTAACAAATATAATCCAGCTGCGGTACAAGTGTATCAGCCAATGGCTTCAGTCGGTGAAAAGCCTCATGCGTCTTACTATATGTGTCAAGAAGCAGAGGGACGATGGTGGGAACAAGATATTAAGATGCATTGAATCGTGCAAAAAGCCCTGGTGACAGGTCGCTTGGCGTTGTACATAAGAATGGGCGGAATAAACAGCATCCGGAGGCGGGACATCGCGAGGAACCTCTTCTCGAACCAGACAACCAAATGAACAATTGACTGGTCCCCACAAAGTCCATGAAAAAGAAGTGGAATGCGGCAAAGACGGATTCCTGTGTTTATGAGTCGGACCTGGGTCAAGATAGTAGGATAGATCGCCTGGTCATTCACTATCAGTGAGGAATCACGCTGATAATTTTGCAGGTACTCACCATAGCGATGTTAAAGACATCAAATAGAAAATATGAAAATCGAGTTCCTCCTGAAGACTTGATATACATGTGCAAGGGACTTTGGTCGAGCGATCGCCCATTAACCACGTATATGCCACCAGCGCGATGCCACAAAAACCAGCGCGGAAGCACCAAAGAAAATTCGGGGAGTTACTTCTCCCGAGACCTCTACCACCGACTATCGTTTCCTTTATCGAATCCGATTCAGGTGACAAACCCAAAAGAGTGATGAGCAAGTTGGCAACCCGGGGGTGATGGCGGCCTATCCTGCTAACAGACTGCAGGAACGCCGGATCAAGGAACACCGGTTAAGCATACGCGGCTCGCGGCGACTGCAACGCAGGCTGCAGTAGCGGGAGAAAACGCGAATAAAATGGAGGGCATCACTCGAACGCACCGCACCAGAGAGACACAACAAGAAAGGTAGTTGTAGTCACAAACAGATGTGCGACGAGAGGGGCTTGATATACTAACGCGTCAGCCCTCGAGATGATGTCCCTTGAGAGAAACTCGTGTACCAGTTTCGAAGTGAGTGTGCAGTAAAGCTGGGAGACATGTTTGGTCCACGTCAGAACTGGGAAAAACATGAGTACGTTCAGGATATGTAGTACAATGAAGAGGATCACCAGTGGAAGGTAGCAAAATAGAGAAAATACGTCCACCTGGTTTGGGTTACGGCTAAACTGGACTCTGTCGAGTAGAACGCGTTTGCGCTGCCAGTTGCAGCTTCACAGTAGAGGCTGGAATGGTAAACTTGGTCGTCCTCTGGTGAAACGCCGCGATACCTGTGAGAGTCTGTCATTCTGATAGTCCAAAGAAATATATGTCCGGGACCAGGACCAGTCCAGTGCAGGCTCACGTTCGGTTGCCTTCGACTCTATCCGGAAGTTACCTGCTCGAGAATTTCTTGTCGTAAGAGGAATGAAGCTTAAGGAGTATTGATGGCATCGGAGGAAGCCAGGATCCCGTCCTACGTTGGAAATCACCTCTGACTCCCGGCGCTGTTATGCTTCAGCGCTTCTTTTAGAATCTCGGCCAGTCAATGTTCATGGAACCACTCGAAGGTGAAGAACACAACGATGTCGATCGCGTCAGGAGAAGGGTGCCTGTATGCGTGAATGAATAGGTCAGCAAAAAGAAAGCAAATTACAAACAAAAAACTCGCAAGCAGAAAATGTGCCGGGACTTGGTGTGGGACCTAATGTGTAATTCAGATGATCGCAGACATGAGAAAGTTACTTGCAACTTGTGCGATATCGTAACACCGTCTTATCATACAATAGTAGAGTCCGAAAAGTTTCACCTCACCAAACTACATATGCCAGCCTACCGTGCACTCGGTTTCGGAAGGGCCAGCGAGTTGCCTGTTGTAACAGCAAAACTGTTGCGGGTGTAATAATAATGGAAAAGCTACTCATCCAATAATGCCACGCTCCCGCAGCCGGGAAAGTTCCTTGGCATCCAACCCAAGTTCTGTTGTCAACACATCGTCGGTATGCTCCCCAAGGTCAGGACCAGCCCATCGCGTCCTTGCTCCAGATCCTTCCAATACCGGGAACACCCCTGGCATTTTGACGTTCCATCCGCCATCTACATCACCGACCCACACGTCCTCAACGGCGCCCCGCGCCTTCACGTGTTCGTTCTCCACAATCTCTTTAACCCCGACGACGCGACCGACGGGGACGCCAGCCTTGTCCAATACATCCAAGACCTCTTCTGCAGGGCGCACCTGGGTCCAATCGGAAATGGCTTGCTCAATTTCTGCTTGACGAGCAACGCGATGCTGGTTCTTTGCATAGTCCGGGCCAATGAGGTCCTCACGACCAATAGCGCGCATCAGACGCGCATACAGGGTATCGCCATTCGCTCCGATGATAATGTAGGTGGGCGTGGATGGTGTTACGGGTGACGGTAGGCA
Source organism: Afroboletus lepidellus (assembly GCA_038094355.1). NCBI lineage: Eukaryota > Fungi > Basidiomycota > Agaricomycetes > Boletales > Boletaceae > Afroboletus > Afroboletus lepidellus. The sequence goes on along the minus strand of JBBPUA010000768.1, from coordinate 7,953 downwards.
TGGGTATGCGTTCGTTGGAACGATCCCTGTCACAGAGGATCCGGACGGGCCCCGGACCTTTAAAGAAGAACAGGCGTTGATCGAACAGAGAACTCGAATGGCACATGTCTTACCTTTCCTTTGCGATCGTACTCTGGGATGATCCCCTCCATCAAGTTTAGCATGCTACATGCTGAGTCGGTTCAAATAGGATACGAGCAGAAAATAAAGACTCACCTCTCCATGATACTGACGTCGACCGTTTGACCACTCTTGTCGCCCTTTGCTGCCTTCTTCTGTCTAGAGAGAAGTGCCAAAACCTACGGGTGATCCAATATTTCAACGATGACAAGCTCAGGAGCTACTACCCACAGTACCAAAGGCAGCATGTATTCCGGCAACAGAGTCCCCAAGACTGATGTTTGGCCTTACAGGAGGTCCGCACAACGAATTCGTGTCTGGATCCACGAGGCCATTGATGTATCGGAAACCAGATTCAGCCTCGCAAACGGATGCGTAACCAGGTCTCGATGACCAAGGACCCGTCTGTCCGTATCCGCTTACTCGGGTATATATAAGTGATGGGTTGAGCGGATGTAACGCCGATGGACCCAATCCCCATTTCTCCAGCGCTGAAAACGAAACCACAACATCAGTCGCCTCCGATAATCGACCTCGATCCACTCAATCTTACTCCCTGGTTTGAAATTTTCGATGATGACATCGCTCTTGGCTGCGAGTTGTTTCACGAGCCTTGAAAGCAATGTTGGACTCGCTCCAACGACCAACTCGGGGAAAAACACGCACCCACGTCCCTCTTCTTGTCTCAGGTCGACTGCGACACTCTTCTTGTTCCTTCCTAGACTCCGAAACCACGGACTGACCCCGTCTACGTCGAGTTCCCTCCACGCGCGCAGCGGGTCCCCGCCCAAAGGAGGTTCGATCTTGATGACCTCGGCGCCGAAATGGCTGTAAAAAAAGACGCGATCAGTAAGGCGTTCGTTGGCTTTGGTAGACGCGCTCATTTACCCGAGAAGCTGTCCACAGAACGGGCCTGCGATAAGTTGACCGAGTTCCAGGACGCGGACGCCGGAGAGCGGGAGATCGTCGGCCGAGCTGGTTGTAGCGTGTGTGGATGCGAAGGATCTGCGTTGGCGTCGTGCAGCGGTTGAATGCGGCTTTTGGAAACGGAGTCGCTTACTTTGTGACAGTGGTACATCGAGCCCAAAGAGGTGCCCGTGTTGCTCGGACTGAGTCACGGGCTGCGCGCGAACCCACCACAACCTGACGAGATTGAGACAACATCAAACTATGATCTCGCGGGTTTGGGCCTTCAGGTTATCGTTTTACAAACGAAGAGAGACACGCGGATGTTATTCGGCCGACTTTATTACTTACGCGATTGGTCACCAAGAACGATACTCAACAGAAATCATACAATCATTGCTTGCACACCAAAGCTACACAGTGCTCCCAAAGCAAGACCAAGAATCATGCAAGAGGCCCCCAACGTTGCGGCGACGTCCACGTCTTTGCGGCCCCTTAATCGAGGGTTGTGCTCGATTGATGAGACTGCAAGAAAGGTCAACGTGGAGACGTAGCCGGTCGTGTAACCTATCATCAGCACTATAATCATAAAAAGAATATCAGAACGTATGATAGGAAGGCCCGGGGCGGTGACAGGTCGTTCGATATTGCACATAAGAATGAGTGGAATGAACAGCGTCCGGAGGAGGGACATCACGAGGATCTTCTTCCCGGACCAGACAATCAAACGAGGGAACGAACAGCTGTACTGGCCCAAAAATACTCCCAAGTTCACCAAGAAGAAGTGGATTGCGGTGAACAACATAGGATGGATTCCCGCATTCACGGGTCGTACCCGGGTCGAGATAGCGGGATAGATCGCCTGATTATGCACTATCAGTGGTAGAGGAACCACGCTGGAGGAAGTACATACTCGCCTGAGTAATTATAAAGACATACGAAATAGAGAACATGAAAATCAAGTTCCTTTTGAAAACTTGATATACATGCGTGAAGGACTTTGTCGAAGGATCGCCTCGGTCATGTGGAACAAGTTCCGTGTGCTCATCTGCCCCCACTTCGCGTTGGTGTTGCTCAAGAGCGGCGATAGTCGACTTATAGAATGACTGCCTCGTTAACCACGTGTAGGCGGCCAGTGCGCTGCCAAAAAGCAGAGCGGAAGTACCAAAGAAAATTCGGGCAGCTATTTCTTCCGCCAGATCATCTCCACCACCAGCTATCGTCGCATCTGTCGATCCATGCGACGAACCCCAAAGAGCAATGATCGTACTGACAATCTGTACGCCACTGATTACAAGAATGATGGTAGCCTGTCCTGCTAATACAGACCGTAGGAGTGCCGGGCCAAGAAGTGCTGCCCGAGCATACACGGATGTCAACAGGTGGCTCGCGGCGACTGCCATGCAAGCTGCGGTAGCGAGGGAAAACGCGAAAAAAATGAAAGGTGTCACTCGAACGAACGTGCTGCAACACAGAGACACGACAATGAGGACCATTGCAGTCAAGGACGTAAATATGCGACGAGACGGGGATGACTTCGATATACCAACGCGTCAGCCTTCGAGTCGATGCCCCTTTAGATAAAGAAATCCACCTACCCGATTCGAGGTCAGCGTGCAGTAAAGCTGGGAGACAAGTTTGGTCCATGAGTACGCGCTTGACAAGTATGAACCAAAGGTCGGATAGTAGGAGGAATCAGCCAGTCTCGACAAGAAGAAGGACATTGCATTGAACAGAGCTGAGCAACACATGAGTACGTTCAGGATACGTAGTACGACGAAGAGGATCACCGCTGAAAGGTAGCGAGACGGCGCAGCCCAAGAGGAAATAAGACCACTTGGTTTGGGTTGCGGTTAAATCGGGTGTTGTTGTTGAATAGAACTCGTCTCCGCCAGTTGCGGCTCCATGGAGGCTGGAATGGCCTGGTTATCCGAGGATGGAACGCCGCGATACCTGGGAGCGTCTGTCATTTTGATAGCCTGAAATGTCCGAGTAATTCAGCGAACGCGTCCAGGCTCGCGCTCAAGTTCCTACCCACTGCTGGAGAGGTCTGCGGCGATATCTACTTTGATCTAAGTGATGCAGGAACAATCCGGATGCGGCCGAGTTACAATTGAAATTCAGAACAAGCACTGAGCCTCACGCCGCCCTAACCGTCGTCATACAGTGCCTACCACTCACCTATTCAATTCTTACATGGTTCAGTTCGTGGATTCAGAGGTTAGCTAAATAACCGAGTTTGCGTTAGGCTGTCGTCCAAAAATGGTTGTGACCTGTGACGACGGCGATATCCGACATGTCCGCAGAAGCCGCCAAGAAGCCGTAGTGTTCGAACCAGCGCTCGTCATTTTGTTACCTTTCAGCGGTGATCCTCTTCAATCGCCGTACCCGTCCTGAACATACTCATAGTCTGCTCAGCTCTGTTCAATTTCCTTGTCGAAATTTGCGGGTTCTGTCTACTATGTACCTTTGGTTCACGTTGTCAAGTGTGTACACATGGACCAAACTGATCTCCCAGCTTCAAGGTTACTGCACGAAGTTGCCCTTCTGCATCTTATCTCACTTCCTTCTCGGTTTGTATGTAGCATCTGACATGGCCTACACATCGAGGACGAACTTGGGGACATCTGCGGCCATGGACCGTGTTCAACCATTTTCATAGAAGTCAATGTGCCGTCATGCAACGTCAGCCTCACAGACGGCAAATTACTTGCATTAGCATTCGCATGACCGAAGCTAGAGTATCTCATCAGAGGGGAATGGTATCACCCCGGGCGGTGTCGTGCAAACCCCTCTAGAGGTGTTTCGGGTTGCCTTTGGCTGTGTGGAAGTCTCGTCTAACCATGTCCTGGAGCGGGCTGAGGTTGAAGCACATAGCGCTCAATTTTCTCGACTCTGCCATCAAACTTGAAGAAGCATCTGCGACAGCCGTTAGTATGTTTGTCTGTGGTATTGCAGCTTGCCTACGGGCTTTAGTTTTCCTGCATGCCATGGGACGGTTCGGAGATCCTTTTATATGAAACATGGCACGTCGGAACAAGGTCATTGATCAGGTCGACGAAGCATCTGGTAGGGGTTCTGACGTCGAGTGATGGTGAGACGTTCGCGTTGCCGAGTCGAGCATCCGCTGACCTGTTTCATGACCGAGAGAACTAGATTCGTTGCCAAATATTTAAATACGTGCGTACGTGTACCAATGTTCCTGGAGTGCACTGGTTCCGTCATGGGGCGACGATACAGATACCAACATCGGGTTCGATGGTAATGTCCAGTAACTTTCTTCCCCTCGGTACAGTTTCCTTGGTCTGTGTCCTACTCGTTACATAGAACCTTAATTTCCTATGAAACGTGGCGAAACGGTTGTTGTATTTCTCTGCAGTGATGCGTCACAATCGGACTCTCAGAACCCGTCTCCACCAGTTGCTGCTTCATAATAGAGGCTGGGATGATACGCTTAATTGTCCGAGATTGGATTCTAATGGTTCAAAGTATAAACACTGCTGGTGGGTCTAACCGTCAAAGGAAATATCTTGTAATAGTTCAACGAACGGTGCAGCATTAGTCACTGACGTTCGACACCATCCAGAAATCTAAGAACACTGCATACGTACAAGTTGGCAGCTTGAATACCAGGACTAGTTAACGCGAGGGTAGGAATCATATGATCATAGCTTGTACACCAAAGCTGCAGAGTGATCCCAAAGCAAGACCAAGAATCATGCAAAAAGCCCCCAAAGCCGCCATGATGTCTACATCTTCGCGGCGGCCCCTCAGTCGAGGGTTGTGCTCGACTGATGAGGCTGCGAGAAGGGCCGACGTTGAGACGTAGCCATATATATAACCCATAATCAGCATTAACATCATGAAAAGAATATCAGAACGTATGATGGGAAGGCCCGGGGTGGTCGCGGGTCGCTCAACGTTGCACATAAGAATGATTGGAATGAACAGCGTCCGAAGGAGGGACATCGCAAGGATCTTCTTCCCAGACCAGACAACCAACCGAGGAAATGAACAACTGTACTGGCCTAAAAATCCTCCAAGATTCGTGAAGAAGAAGTGAAATGCGGTGAACAGCATAGGATGGATTCCTGTATCCACGGGTCGCACCCGGGCTGTGATAGCAGGATAAATCGCCTGGTTATGCACTATCAATGGGGAAGGAATCACACTGATGAAGTAGATACTCACCAGAGTGGCAATAAAGACATATGAGATAGAAAATATGAAAATCAAGTTCCGTCTAAAAACTTGATACACGTGCGTAAAGGACTTGGTCGAAGGATGGTTGTGTGGGACGAGTTCCGTACACTCATCCACCCCTACTTGGCGTTGGTTTTGCTTCAGAGTAGCGATAGTTGATTTATAGAAAGACTGCCTCGTTAACCACGAGTAGGCCACCAGTACGGCGCCAAAAAACACAGCGGAAGCACCAAAGAAAATGCGCGCAGCTACTTCTTCTGCTAGATCATCCCTACCACCGGTTGTCATTGCCTTTATTGAAACCAGTTCAGGTGACAAACCCCAAAGAGCGATGATCGAACTGGCGACCTGCACGACGCTAATCGCAAGGGTGATAGTAACTTGTCCTGCCAAAACAGACCGCAGGTATGCTGGGCCAAGAAATGCCGCTCGAGCATACACGGCTGTCAACAAATAGCTAGCCGCGACTGCCATACAAGCTGCAGTGGCGAGAGAAAACGCGAAGAAAACGGGGGGCGTCACTCGAACGAACGTGCTGTAACACAGAGATGCAACGAGGAGGATAATTGTAGTCAAGGACGCAAATATGCGACGAGACGGGGAGGACTTCGACAAACGCGTCAACCTTCGAGATGATTTCTCTTGAGAGAAACCCACATACCCGTTTCGAAGTGAGCGTGCAATAAAACTGGGATACAAGTTTGGTCCACGTATACGCGCTCAAAAAGTATGAACCAAAGGTCGGATAGTATGCAGAACCAGCCAGTCTCGACAGGAAAAAGGACGTCGGATTGAACAAGGCTGGGCGAGACATGAGCACGTTCAGGATGGGTAGTACGACGAGAGGTATCACCACTGAAAGGTAGCAGAATGGCACAGCCTAGAAGGAAATACGTCCATCTGATCAAATTGGACCCTGCCGTTGAGTGGGACTCGTCTCTACTGCTGAGTGCGGTTTCATAGTAGAGGTTGGAATGGTTCACTTGGTTGTCCGAGGATGGAATACTGCGATACCTATGAGTGTCTGTCATTCTGATAGTGCGAAGGAAATGTCCAGGAACAGTTCAACCAATGCATTCATTGGCGGTGCAGGCTCCCGCTCGGTTCCCAAAATTTGACCACATCCAGAAGTCACTTAAGTAGCCGAGAATTCTGTCGCTTTGCCATAAGATGAATGAGGTAAGATGGCAAAGGGACGTCGACGACGTTGTTTCCCACCCCGATCGCCCTCTACATGCATACACCAGCATACACCGCACTCCAAAGACCCGATGATCTACAGATGTTACGACCTCATAAAATAGCTTGAACACCGAAACTAGACAGCGCCCCCAACGCAAGACCAAGAATCATACACGAACCACCCAACGTTGCGGCGACGTCCACGTCTTCACGGCGTCCCAGAAGCCTAGGATTGTGCTGCAGAGACGAAGCAGCAAGGATGGCAAGCATCGAAACGTAGCCGTTCGTATATCCGGTCGCCAGCATCAGAAGCATGAAAACGACGTCGGAACGTATGATGGGAAGGATTGGAACGACGGTACTGGACCGGTCGACGTTGCAGAGAAGGAATAAAGGTATGAGCAGTGTCCGGAGGAGAGACATGGCGAGGATCTTCTCCCCGGACCAGGTAACTAAGTGAGGGAACGAACAACTATATCGCCCAAGAAGATCTGCAGCATTGAAAACCAAGAAGTGGACTGCAGTAAACAACAGAGGGTGAATGTTTCGATTCACGGGCAGAATGCGAGCAGTGATGGCAGGAAAGACAGCCTAGTTAAGTGCCTTTAGGTTGAAGGACAATCACGACGATAGGATGGGTACTCACTAGGGTGACTATGAACACGTACGCGCCAGAGAACATAAAAATGAAGTTCTTTCTAAAAACTCTATAAATATTTGCGTTGGATTCTACTGTGACATTTCTGTGATCGGACGCGAGGAGTTCGGTTCGTTCATCAGGAATTCCAATGATGCGTTGTGGTTCCAAGGCGCTAATAACCGATTTGTAGAAAGACTGCCTCGTCAACCACGCGTAGGCCGCCAATGTGATGCAGAGAAAGATAGTCGAAACCCCAAAGAAGATTCGTGCGGCTAGTGCTTCAGCCTGGTCATCGACTCCCATGACCACCATCGAAAGGAATTTCGGAGACGAATCCCAAAGAGCAATTATCGAGCTTGCAACCTGTACAGCACTAACCAGGACTGCGATAGCGGCTTGTCCTGAAAATACGGCTTGCAATAACGATGGGCCAAGTAACGCCGCCCCAGCGTAGACGGCTGTACACAGGTAGCCAGTCGCGACTGCCGAACAAGCTGCACTGAAGAGAGAAAATACAAAGAATGTTGATGGCGTGCCACGAATGAAAGTGCTGAAACACAAGGATGCAACAAGGATGATTGTCACAACCATGGACACGAATATACGGCGAGACGGGGACGACTGATATGATAAAGGGTGAGTGGTTCCGAGATTATCACCATTTAAAGAACCTTACGAACCTGTTTCGAGGTGAGTGTGCTGTAAAACTGAAAGATCAACTTGGTCACTGTGTATACACTAGACAAATAGGGGCTGAATGTTGGGTAGAAGGAAGATCCAGCCAGGCGCGACAAGAAAAACGAAGTTGCATTGATCAGGACTGGGTAGATGTAAGTATAAATAATATGGATAATTCGCAAAAATATTACCATTCCAAGGTAGTAAAATAGCGCATCCCAGAA
>JBBPUA010000767.1:0-12599 GCA_038094355.1 Afroboletus lepidellus | reverse complement strand
GTAAAGACATACGAAGTGGTGCCTGGAGGGGAATGCGAGATTTCGTCATAAGAGTGGGCGGCTTCGGTCGGTTTGCGTCCGTGGAGGAATTTGACAAGGCGATAGACGAAATCGCGGAAGAGTGGGACAATATGGAAGGTTCTCACAGTGGGATTCGCGTCGTTTGTGGTCGGAAGCCGTTGCAGCAGTCGTCAATGCTTTCCGAAGCTTATGATAGAAGCATTTTTTGGTCAGAATAATTTATCTAGTAAAGCACCACAAAGGGTAACCTGTCTTGTTCGATGGCAACCTGTCAACTTGTCGAAACTATGTAACTCGAACTTGGTTAAAAAATGATGAATGACTAAGCTGAGTCCCCTAGTCACTTGCCAGTGTGTTGTATCATTTCGATCCGTCTAGCTAGTATGAGCTGACGAATCGATCGAAGTGGTACAGTACTCTGCCCGGTTAGTATCTCTTTCTTGATGTTCTTACAGCAGTCAATTCATGACAGCGGAGTTGGCTCAGTTTCAGGCGCATAAAACTTATCCGAGCGGTGTCTTTCACCTCACTTGGGATATCAATAAAAGAGGTCAGAAGAGTGGTCAGGACCAACCCCAGTCACAGAGGAAATGATTATCGGCTGTGTACGACGTTGTCCCGCGGGGGCCATGTACCGCCGGGGGGCTGTCCGTTGATATCGGTAAGTCAGAAGCACTCGTGATCTAATCTGATGATGGTGCTCTATCTGACCATATCTCTCTGCACATCCGGCGTGCGGTCTTATTGGAACCAGTGCCTTCTCGTCGCTGCCATAACCACAACGCGGACATTGGCAACCTATGCAGGGGAACCCACGTAATACGGTGATGCATCTAATGACCAAATGAACAATATGACAGCTGGGCGGCGCATGGCCACTCCAGAGAATCTTAAGTAAGAGAACAAGTGGTCTGGACGCTCACGTTTCCTCCAAGTGTCACCCATGACCTCGACAGTCTTCCAGAGCACAGCCGAGCGCACAATGCATTCATATGAAGGATCGTCCTATCTCCTGCCTTCTGATGAGGAGGAACGGCAGAGGTGTGTCAGGTAACTCGTGCCATCTCAATCTCGACCATCCCTCCACAGGCTTCTGAAACAACACCAATTGTTCACTCGCCTATTTTCTGGCCGTCTCATCTTTCCCCCACTCATGTTGATAGGAAAGGACGAAGTCCTGGACATTGGTACCGGTTCTGGTAAGTCATTCTATGCTAAAAAAGAAAAACCTGACAAACACAAAACACAGGCGCATGGCTTTGCGATGCCCGCATCCACATCCCGGAGTCTGTCCAGCTCTATGGCATCGATATCGAACCTCGCCTCTTCCCGAATTACAAGGACCTCTCCCCAAACATACACCTCTCCGTCTGCTCTGCGACTGACCTCCCATCGTATTGGTCGTCCAAGTTTACCCTCGTCCATCAACGTCTTCTAGTCGCCGCTTACACGCGCGACCAGTGGCAGCGCGCTATCCAAGAGATATTTCGCGTTCTCTTACCCGGCGGGTATGTCCAGCTCATCGAGGGCAACCCCGAGGAGTTACATGGTCCGAAAACGGTTAGGTTTTCACTATTCTTGGACGAGTTCTTCGAGAGCAAGGGCATGGTGCACCGCTGTGTGGGCTATATTACAGATTTGCTGAGAACGTCCGGGTTTGTCGACGTCACTTCCGAGGATGTGACCGTGAACTTGGGCAAGTGGGCTGGGGAGGACGGCGTACACGGAAAAGACATACAAAGTGGTGCCTGGAGAGGAATGCGGGATTCCGTGATGAAAGTCGGTGGTTTTGGTCGGTTTGCGTCCAAGGAGGCGTTTGACAAGGCGATGGATGAAATCGTAGAAGAGTGGGACAGAATGGAAGGATCTCACACTGTGATGCGCGTCATTTGTGGTCGGAAACCGCTGTAATGTCAATGCTTTCCGAGGGTTGCATTTTTGAACAGAACGCTACCGAAGACTACGTGAGTTGTCTCGATCTGCGACGCGCCAATGGCAAGATACTTTGCAGGTCACTCAACGTAGTAAGCCGGGAGTTGGAGGGTCTGGCCCGAAGGGCTTCCCTCCTGCGGAGCAGGCCCCTGATCTGGGGTCGGGTGAGCTGCAAGGGTTGGTAGGCAACTTGCAGCAATATGCACAGATCAGCAGCCTGAGACCTCTCTACAGGACAGAGGTGTAGTCGGATGAGCGATCAGATCACACTTCGGGAGTAGAGGTAAGAGCCGCCTGCCCATCCGCATTTTCTCTGGGCGTCTCGTCTTTGCCCCAGTCACCTTTTCTGAGAAAGATGATGTCCTGGACATCGGAACAGGTTCCGGTAAGCCACCGCATACTCAAGCAAAAGCATCACCACAATATCGGCCGTGTCACAATTACAGGCACGTGGCTCTGCGACGCGCGCACTCACCCCCATGAGTCCGTCCAGCTGTATGGCATCGACATCGAACCCCGCCTCCTCCCCTCTCTCTGTCAACATCCGCCTTTCCGTCCGCCCTGCAATGTCCCTCCCGGCCTACTGGTCCTCCAAGTTCGTCCTCGTCCACCAACGTCTCCTTATCGCCGCCTACACTCACGAGTAATGGCGCCACAGCATGCAAGAAATGTTCCGCGTTCTCGTTCCCAGCGGGTATGCTCAGCTTATAGAAGCCGGCCCCAAGTGGGTCTCGGGTCCAAAGACGGCGAGGCACGTCTTGTTTTTGGATGAGTTCTTTTGGAGCAAAGGCATGGTGCGTCGCTGCGGGGTGTACATCGTAGACATGTTGAAAGCGGCCAGATTTGTTGACGTCACATCCGAGGAGGTTGTCATAAACTTGGGCAAGTGGGCCGGCGAGGACGGTGTACAGGGAAGGGACATGCTCATCACAGTGTGGAGAGGGATGCGGGACGCCGTGATGATGGGCGGTTTCGGTCGGTTCGCGTCCGTGGAGGAACAATGATATGGATGAGGTGTCAGAAGAATGGGATAACATTCAGGGATCGTATACGGTGGTCCGCGTTTTTTGCGGTCGAAAGCCCGTATAACGCGACCAGGCATACTGTATCATTCCTAAATGTACATGTCGACCGAGGGATCTATAATCCTCGTTGATTGAAATCCACGAATGCGCACCAGGCAGAACCGCTTCATACGGTCATCAGGATTTCAATAAGTTTTTTTCTCATTACGAGAGGACTCCGCATCCGTGTCATGTATGCGTACGCGACGCGTGCTCTGCATTGATATACCACGCTGTGTTGGCGGTGGGTGGACGACGCGAGGAGTTGGGGCAGTTAACAGCAGTGTTCTGCCGGTTATTGAACGTTCATAAAATGTCTGGTAACGTTTACCAGTGAATGTTCACACGAACGCGGATGAACTGGTGTCAAGAGGTCGGACCTGGGGATTGTGTAATCAATGCGGATTGGCAATCGTGTCACGGGACGTGCGCTTGGTCAGCATTGCTGCACGAGCGTGGTCGAGAACTGCTGAAAGTCACGTTCAAGTGAACGTACCCTGAGTCAGTGAAGTTCATCGACTTTCTCACGTTTCAATGTTGGTGACTGTGACTTGCGTTCACTGACTGGCAGAACACTGGTTAACAGCAAGAAAACGAAAAGATTTAGCCGCTGGCAACCGTTTAGTCATCTTACGTAACTCGGTTACCCCAAAGACGATCTTCAAGCCCAAGTATCGTCTTATTTAATATTTCAAGACCGCCGATGCCTACTCGAGTATAGCTACGTGCACTAGTGCTGAGTCCATGTCCATGTTGACAAAGTGTGCACCAAGGTAAACACCTACCATCCGAGTCTGTCGGAGCTTTCTAGTGTTCCGCGGCTGATTGTTGACCCCGATGACAGGGAAAATGCAGAACATTTGATCTGTTGTTCTAATGTTGGTCCGATGGTCGCTTTACAACGCCACTATGCATCCTACACAGTATGTTGACGTACACAGCTCTCAGTATTTTTGGTACGTTTCCGTTTCTGGTACCACTGCAACTAGGAGCGAAGCATTCCAGATATAATCCAACAACGATGGGATACAATCTGACCATGTCTTCCAGCATTCCAGCACAGTCGTACAGAGCCACCCATTCGTATCCCGGATCACACTATCTTCTCCCATCCGATGATGACGAAAAAGCAAGGTGAGCCATCCGTTCTACTCCAAAATACACGAATTTCAAACAGGAACAGGCTTGCACGCCAGCATGAGCTCTATAAGACGCTCTTTGGCGGACGTATTGTCTTTCCTGCCATGTCTCTTCCTCCAAACTCGGAAGTACTCGACATCGGCACGGGTTCCGGTACGGCCCCCGTTTCGGCGTTTCCCATCACCGTGTCGAACATTCTCAACGTCGTTTCACAGCCACGTGGTTGACTGACTGCCGATCCCGGCTACCTGAATCCGTCCAATTCTACGGCATCGACATTGAATCCAAGCTGTTCCCGCCTTACGCTACCAATCCCCCCAACACCCATCTCTCGGTGGGGTCGGGCACCGCCCTCCCTTCGTACTGGTCCTCCAAGTTCACCCTCGTCAATCAACGTCTCCTTGTCCTCGCACTGACCCAGAACGAGTGGCGCAAGGCAGTTTCCGAGATCCATCGTGTCCTCAAACCGGGTGGCTACGCTCAGTTCGTCGAGATCGATCCTAACTGGTACTCAGGTTCCAACACGGCCGCACACGTTGGATTTCTGAACACGTTCCTTGAGGCCAAGGGGCTCGACCTCCGTTGTAGCGAGCACATCCCGAGATGGATGAATGACGCTGGGTTCGTCGACATCCATATTGAGGAAATCACGGTTGATATCGGTCAGTGGGCAGGCCGGATCGGCGAAGAGGCAAGGGACGCGTCTATCGGTGCGCTGAGGGGCATGAAGGGGCCGGTAATGATGGCAGGCGGGGTCGGATACGTCACTTCGCCTGAGGAGTTTGACGCAAAAGTCACTGCCGTCGCTGAGGAATGGGATCGGACCGTGGGTTCTCACAGGAAGTTGAAGGCGATTTATGGAAGGAAGCCTGCACCGATATTATCACGCATGTAATAAGCAAGCGAACAACGTCAATAATGGGGCGGGGTATATGCTTTTATTACTACCGATTGGTGTACCTGAGGCTATGTATTCAGTCGGCTGGGCGGGAACCGTGATACAGCTACTTAGATCCGCTAGGATGAAAACCACTTAATAGCCGTAGCCGGTAGCAATTTACCGGACATAGCTAAGGCTGGTACCATGGAATGGTCTATCCCTCTCTTGGCTCGTTTACACCTGGGAACGTGGGGGATTTAAAAGAATAAGAGACAGTCTGGCAGTATGTCCCCATCCACATCAGCATGAGTTCGACAACGACACAAACTACAGTTGAACGCACAGCACACTCATACGCAGGATCTTTGTACCTCTTGCCCTCCGACGAAGAGGAGCGCCAAAGGTCTGACTTGCTTCTCTAGATTCGTTCATATCTCACTGACAACCCTGACAGGCTCCTAGAACAGCACCAACTATACACCCGCCTACTCTCTGGACGTCTCATCTTTGCCCCCATCACCTTTTCCGAGAACGACGAGGTCCTAGACATCGGGACCGGTGCAGGTAAGCTGCCACCCACTCAAAGGGGAAAAGGCTCGCAGACTGACCCCCACGTCCCAGGCGCATGGCTTTGTGACGCGCGCGCCCACCTTCCCGAGTCTGTCCAGCTGTACGGCATCGATATCGAACCCCGCCTCTTCCCCTCATATAAATCACTCTCCGCCAATGTCCACCTCTCCGTCTGCACCGCCACGTCCCTTCCCTCCTACTGGTCCTCCAAATTTGCCCTCGTCCACCAGCGTCTCCTCATCCTCGCCTACACCCGCGAACAGTGGCAACGCAGTATCCAAGAGATATTTCGCGTTCTGAGGCCAGGCGGGTATGCCCAGTTTATCGAGATCGGGCCCGAGTGGGCCTCCGGACCGAAAACGGCCAGTCACGTGTTATTTTTAGATGAGTTTATCGGGAGCAAGGGCATGCTGATGCGTTGCGGGGTTTACGTCCCAGACATGCTGAGAGCGGCCGGGTTCATCGACGTTACGTCTGAAGAGGTCACCATGAACTTGGGCCAGTGGGCCGGCGAGGATGGTGTGCAGGGACGTGAAATGCTCGTCGGTGCATGGAGAGGAATGCGGGATTCCGTGATGAGAGCGGGTGGTTTCGGTCGGTTCGCGTCTGCGGAGGAGTTCAATAAGGCGATGGATGAGCTGGTAGAAGAGTGGGATAACATTCCAGGTTCTCACACGGCGGTGCGGGTTGTTTGCGGTAGGAAGCCCTTGTGACACAAAGTCCATTCGTTAGTGATCTGGGAATTGATTCAGCTGGATTATCCATCTGGCAGTGCGGCGGCCTGCCAACGCCCGCGTGACTTTCCTGCACCTGGACGCAAAGTGAATACCCCATTCGATCATGGTCATGCACGTCGACCAACACCTTCATTTACTACAATGAATACGAAGACCTCTTACCTAAAAGCTCCTTTGACGACAAACCTCTTGGTAATCCCAGTCACTGGTACCACGTCCTCCCGTCGGTGAATCGATCCCAGTCTTCGGTGCTGATCTGCGGCACCTCGATCTCTACGGTCGTGGGGGTGCCTGAGCAGAAGATCGCTTGTTGACTCTTTCATAGGCCATTCAAGAACCATGATTAATGAAAGCGAATCAAGAAGGAAAAAAAGGGTCCTCGGCGAGTCCCCGGTCAGTGGATCAATCTGGACTAGTCAGAACAGCCTTTCTGATGCGGAGTACCAGGCAATTTCCAAAAGCTTGCCAGGGGCAACCTGGAAGACAGGAACATACGAGCTCTCTGACTCCTGTTATGGATCGAAAGTAATATCAACTTACTGCTGAGCGAATTCGGTGACCTTTGGGTGCAAAGACGACGAGAGGTTTGCAATAATTCTGGCGACAAAGTATCGAGACGCGATATGGCGCGAAATAGGCCCGAGCTCGAGGGAGCACTGGTGAAGCTCCAGTAGAAGGGGGAACGACGCTCCAGTAGACACTAGACGAGCCCTGGGGCTCAAGCCGGCCGATGGTGCTGATCTGGCAGTAGAGGTCGTGATGGCCATATCAAACGAGACACACAAAGTGGTTCTTGGGATATGTGAGTCAATGTAACCGATACCTTGAATAGCTTGAATTTCGGCTCGCCAATTTCCCCCTATGTAGGTAGCCAAAACGATGAGCCGGCAGTTTCCGGTACCTCTCAGCCGGGCCATTGTCAGGGCTGTGGTAGTTGAGGCCACGGAGTCGTCGGCTGGGCGTAGTGTCTCAACTCAGAAACTGAGTGTAGCCAGAGCCACCACCACTGCGCCCAGGGAAGGCTCCCACATAGGAACTAACGATGGTCAGTTAGTTTGGACCAGCAATGGTCAATGCTCCCGGGCCTTCGTTGAAGTACCACCATGAGTTTGACAGCATGGCTGAGTGCACAGCACATCCATCATGATGTAGACTATGAATCCCCGCTTTAATAACCCTCTGCTGTATGAGAATGCACATGGCCCAGTACGCGGATGCAGAACAGCCGGGTGGCGTTCCTCGTCAAATTGCGCCTGTCAGGCCCCATCAGAATGATGCGGCGGGCAGAAACTTTTTGCAATGTTACGACCAAAGTAAGAACAATGTCCTGTTATAAAAGAGTGAGACGGTCTCCTCGTCCAAGTATTGGCCATGAGCGCAACAACTGCCAACAGTACAGCTGAGCGCACAATACACGCACATGCAAAATCCATGTACCTCCTCCCCTCCAACGAGGAAGAACGCCAGAGGTACGGCTTCCCCATAGACATTCACAACATGCTCACCTGAAACCATGAGCAGACTTGTCGAACAACACAAATTATACACCCGCCTTTGCTCGGGACGTCTCGTGTTTGCCCCTGTCACCCTTTCCGAAAAGGACGAAGTCCTAGACATCGGGACCGGTGGAGGTAAGCAACCGTCCACTCGAACAAAAAAAACCTTACCGATGCCATGACCCAGGCGCATGGCTCTGCGACGTGCGCACCCACCTCCCGGAGTCAGTCCAGCTCTACGGCATTGATATCGAATCCCGCCTCTTCCCAAGGTACAACGCGCTGTCCCCCAATGTCCACCTCTCCGTTTGTTCTGCGACAGACCTTCCAGTGTACTGGTCCGCCAAGTTTGCCCTTGTCCACCAACGTCTCCTCATCGCCGCCTACACGCGTGAGCAATGGCACCGCAGCATTCAAGAGATGTTTCGCGTGCTCGCGCCAGGCGGGTACGCCCAGCTCATGGAGGCCGGCCCAGAATGGGTCTCGGGTCCAAAGACGGCAAGACATGTCTTGTTTATGGACGAGTTCTTTGCGAGCAAAGGCATGCTGAATCGCTGTGCAGTCCACATCGCAGATATGATGAAAGCGGCCGGGTTCGTCGACGTTACATCAGAAGAGGTCGTCATAAACTTGGGTAAATGGGCTGGCGAGGACGGCGTGCAAGGGAGAGACATGGTCATCGCTGCGTGGAGAGGAATGCGGAATTCAGTGATGAAGATGGGTGGTTTCGGTCGATTTGAGTCTGCGGAGGAGTTTGATAAAGAGATGGATGAAGTGACAGAAGAGTGGGATAACATGGAAGGTTCGCGCGCGGCAGTGCGAGTCTTTTGCGGTCGAAAGCCCTTGAGGGGCGTTTCTAAACTGTAGTATTTTTACAGGAAGAGAGCAGCTAACGTGTATACTAAAATAACCGACCGGAATTTGATACACACCAGGCAGTATTTCCGAAAGCTTGGATAGTGGAGATGTATCAGATGTGCGCTAATTAGAGGAGAGCTGGTGGTACAGCAATGACAAGAGGTCTGCAATAATTGACATGCTCATCAGTGCGTAGAGAGGGTCGACATTCAAGGTTCGCGTGCGACGGTGGAAGTCTTTTGTGGTCGAAGGCCCTTTGTGATGCAACCAGTATTTGATGAGGACGAGGAAAATGAATGTGCATCAGCAACAAAACATTTCGCCCATTGGACCAGACAAGCACAATAAATGACGAATTCCAATAACTTGAACACGTACCAGATAGAGCTACCATGACTTTCATACAGTTGCATACGAAATGAATGCTCTGCTTGATTACCTGGTAAGAACTGACGCTGGTTATTACTCCATACAGCAGCTAGGGGGTTGGTAGTCTGCGAGCCTGATTCCTCCCGCAGGGAAAGTCCCTGATCTGTGACGGCGGATGTGCGAGGGCGTGCGGGAAACTTGGAAATCAAAGAACCCACCTCCCAGAAAATCGGAACTGCGAGGCTTGAGAACAAGTGCGATCCGATCACGTGCTGCATTGCCTACTATAACCTCACTTGATAGTCCCTGGAATCCGATCCTCGTCACCGGCACCGTGTCCTCCCGTCGTCCAACAAATCTCACCTCTCCACGCTCGCTCAACCCGCTCAATACGACCAAAAATTAGCCATTCCCACGCGCCTTGATTCCTCGGCCCCTCCGGAACCCACAACTACTCCAGTTTCGCGTTCAAAGTAGTATAAGGCTCAAGCACGTCCGAGAAGGAGGCAAGCGGAAATGGCGCAAGCTCGTCGATGCGTATAAGCACCACGCGATCTTCTAGGCCTCGTGCAGCGCATTCCTTGGAGAGTCATACCCCTGACCAACACGACACGCTCAACTGTGTCTGTCGACGGGTGTGCATCTGGAAGAACTAACTAGAATCAGGCAGCATTTCTGAAAGCTCTGAAGATGCGGCCTGCAAACCATCCAAATATTGTATGGAATGGGAAATGAAAGATTGTCGCTAAGAGGAGAAGACCCTTTGGTGCAGCGACAACAAGAGGTTTGCAGTACTTCCTCTTTGTTTGACGACGAGGGAGATAGAAATACTGTGCAGCAGTGTGGGGAAGACGGCTTGCATGTTGATGTTTACCTACGTGTACCGATCATTGGTGAGCTGGACCCAGTCAATTACCAGTAGTCAGACAAAAAAAAGGCATACCTGCAACATTCTCTCGATGCGACTAGAAGAGTCTTCTGACCCAGCGCCGTATAATCCGTGAGGTAACAAGAGTACGATCCCCAACCATTTAGCTATAATCATGAATCGATCGAGGAAATCGCCTAACTGTCATAAAGTCGGACATGGTCATCAATGAGTGGGAAGTGTCAATACCTGAGCCTCCCAAATCTGGTCTCTCCCAAGACGCTCCATACTCAGACTATGGGTACGGTTAGCAAGTCTTGATGTCGGCATGATGTCTCACACCAAGAACTGCGATCTCATTCAACGAACGCTTGTAGCCTCCGTTCAATAAGTGATTCACATAGTGGAAATATTGCACACTGTTGGCAAGGTCAAGCTTCCCAATCGCTCCGCCCGGCGTACGGTTGAGTGGAACGACGAGCACCTCCGTGGTTTCGTATCATCTTTCCTGCCACGTCTCTTCCTCCGAACTCGGAAGTACCCGATATCGGTCGGCACAGGTTCCAGTGCGGTCTCCGTTTCGACGTTTCCATGACTGTGCCGAATATTCCACGCAGTTGACTGACTGCCGACCTGAATCCGTCGGCATCGACATCGAACCCAGGCCGTTCCCGTCCTACGTCACCAATCCCCCCGATACCGTACTCGGGGTCCAACACGGCCTCACATGTTGTGTTTCTGAACACGTTCCCCGAGGCCAAGGGACTCGATCTCCGTTGTAGCGAGCCCATCCCTGGATGGATGGCCGATGCTGACGTCTATCGAAGTTGATATCAGTCAATAGGTGGGCCGGATAGGCGAGGAGGCGAAGGGACACGTCTATCGGTACGCTGAGGGTAATGATGGCAGTACGTCACTGCCGTCGCCGAGACCTGAGAAGTGGGATCGCGGGTTCTCAGTCATAATGAGTGGACAAACAACTGCAAAATCACCACTGAAATGAAAAAGGGCTAACCAAATTGAGCAGCCTAAAAGGCGCGTTCATGTAGTTTCACCTTCTTGATGAATGTTAACGATGTGGCGGGGCATATGGCTCTATTACATACTATCAATTAGCGCATCTGGGGCTTTCTATTCATTAGTTGGGCGATCCGAGGAGCTGAAGATGCGCCTAGGTCCGCTATGAAAGCTATTTAGTGGCCATAGCCGATACCGATTTACCGGACAGTCAAGACATGATGTCATGGAATGGTCTATCCTTCCCTTGGCAGTCTACGCCTGGGAACGTGGAGAATTTAAAAGAATAAAAGACAGCCTAGCAGTGCGCCATACATCATATCAGCATGAGTTCGACAACGACACAAAGTACGGTTGAACGAACAGCACACTCATACGCAGGATCTTTGTTCCTTTTGCCCTCCGACGAAGAGGAACGCCAAAGGTTTGACTTACCTCCATGGAAGCGTTCATATCTCACTAACAACCCTGAGCAGGCTTTAGACTAGAACAACGCCAGTTATACACCCGCCTTCTCTCTGGACGTCTCGTCTTTCCGCCCATCACCTTTTCCGAGAACGACGAGGTCCTAGACATCGGAACCGGCGGAGGTGAGCCACCACCCGTTCAAAAGAAAATGCCTCGTAGACTGACCTGCACGTCCCAGGCGCACGGCTTTGCGACGCGCGCGCCCACCTCCACGAGTCCGTCCAGCTGTACGGCATCGATATCGAACCCCGCCTCTTCCCCTCACGGTGTGCAGGGGAGTAAAATGCTCATCGGTGCGTGGAGAGGGATGCGGGAATCTGTGATGAGAGCAGACGGTTTCGGTCTGTTCGCGTCCGCGAAAGAGTTCAACAGGGCGATGGATGAGCTGGTAGAAGAGTGGGATGATATACAAGGTTCTCACACGGTGGTGCGGGTTGTTTGCGGTAGAAAGCCCTTGTGACAGAACCACCAAGTCAATTTGTGGAGGATTTGGGGAATTGATCAGTTGGATTATCCATTTCGCGATGCGGCAGCCTGCCAATGCCTGGTCCGACTGCGTGACTTTCCTGCAGCTGGACACACAATGAGTACGCCATTCAATTGTGCACTGGCACGTTGACCTGAATGAGCACCACAGTATTCCTGCACCAACATCATGGTCATTACTTACCACAACGAATACGAGCGCAAAGGCTCTTTTGACGGTAAGCCTCTCGGTAGTCGCGTCGCCGGTGCCGCATCCTCCCGTTGACGAACTAATCCCAGTCTTCGACGAGCTCATAGTAAAACTTTCCGCTGATCAGTGGGACCCTCAATCTCTGTTGTCATGTGAATGGCTATCTGGAAGATCACTTGTTGACTCTTTCATAGGCGATTAGGGAACCATGATTGGATGAAAGCGACTCAAGAAGGGAAAAAAAAAAGGGTCCTCGGTCAGTAAACTGGCCAAAACTGCCTTTCTGATTCGGCACACTAGGCGGCATTTCCGAAAGCTTGCCAGGGGCGACCCGGAAGACGGGAACATACAAGTCCTCTGACTCCCGTCATGGATCGGGGACAACTCCGACTTATCGCTGAGCGAATTCGGTGGCGTTTGGGTGCAATGACGACAAATGGTCCTCGGGACAAAGTGTCAAGCCACGATAGGGCGCGGAATAAGCCCGAGTGGGATGACGTTCC
>JBBPUA010000766.1:0-12604 GCA_038094355.1 Afroboletus lepidellus | reverse complement strand
GGCCGATTGAATTTCTACGGAACAGCCTGGCATCCAGCGCCAAACGAGGCTTCGTTAGAATGCACGTTTTGATGATTAACGGCGCGTACTAGTACTACTTAGCAACCGACCGAACGCATCCCATTGGCTGGATGGCTTTCTAATGTTAGGCTTGGCAACAGTGTTCTGCCGGTCAGTGAACGCAAGTCACAGTCACCGACACTGAAACGTGAGAAAGTCGATGAACTTCAGGGTAGTTCACTTGAATGTGACTTTCAGCTGTTCCATGGTCCTCGACCACGCTCGGGGTGCAGAAATGCTGACCAAGCACACATCCCGTGACACGATGGCTGTGCGGCGACTTCAGCCAATCCGCATTGATTACACAATCCCCAGGTCCGACCTCTTGACACCACTTGCGTTCAGTTCATCCGCGTTCGTGTGAACGTTCACTGGTGAACGTTCCCTGACTTTTATGAACGTTCAATAACCGGCAGAACACTGATACAAACTGCTTGCGGGATATCGACATTCGCGGTTCGCTAAAAGCTGTGGTCCCTGAGTGGCGAAGGGCATTGTCTTCGACGCCACCTGGTGGTCAGATTGAAAGCACAAGGTCGCGCTCGTCACACGGCAAGATTACAGATGCCCAAAAATTCTAATTCAAGGTATACTAAGGATGCGCTAAGTAACACTCCAAATAGTAATGGTACACTGTCCGTCGTTCTCTGCTCGCCGTTGTTTTTTCGTACATCGTCGGTAAGGGTATCTATCATCGCGATAACGACCCACAAAGCATGGGGTTTGGGAGCGGGGGGTATGGGAGATGGACACATATGAATATCTTGATCATAATGGGTGCGATGTAGAGGATACATGTCGATGGGGCGGGCCCTTGGATGATAAATATGGAGACATTTTTTGGCCACGCCGCGTTGCACCGTCGTCGTTTTGATAAATAAGCCTTGTTATCGCGCAAAAGACCAAAAAAGGCAGAGAATGGAGTGAAGATGGCTAGGGTCGAACGCGAAGAAGGACAATAAATAGGGTCAAGAGACGGACAAGCCCCCGGACTCGTCGACTCATGAGCACTGGAGGTCGACAACAAGCGATGGGGAAGAGAGTAACAGAGGCGATGCGTGGGCAAGTGGGGACGCTTGTAGCGAGGCGTCTGGCGTGAGACTTGGCAAAGACGACTGTGCCGGCATGGGTGGCGAAGCAAATTGAACATTGCGCTGCACGGGCAGTGACCCACGGCGGAAGTTGTCCGACTGACCCTGGTACATGGTTGGCTGAGGATAATAATTGGGTGTAGTCGTCGCCTTTCGCGGTGCAGGATGCGACTGCTGAAGGGAAGCAATGTCCGTAAGAGGCGCGTTGGGAAGGCGGATAGGCGCCTGCACACCCGACTCGACCGGCGGGCTCTGTGAGCTACGGGGAATGGGGAACGTCGAAACTGCGGGAGAGGAAAAGGCAGAGGACGACGCAGAACCTGGGGTGGCGGGCTGGGAAGAGGAAATGGAAACTGCAACCAAAGTTCAACGGGCGCCAAAAAAAAAAAATAAACGACACTTACTGCTGTCGTCCCAGTCGCTGGCACCGCTCGAGGCGCTGCTAGAGACCGAGTTTCGGCGAGTAAGGCCAGACTCGCTGGGTTCACTCTTGACGCCGACGACGGGAGCTGGCTTCGCGGTTTTTTTGTCCGCAGGCGCACCACCGGTGGGTTTGCGGGTCTTGCCGCCGGCGCGAAGCTCGTCGAATCGCAGGGGCCGAGGACGCAGATGGGTGCGCTCGTAGAGGCCACACTTGTTGCAGACGATTTTCCCAGGGTTGAGCGTGGAGCGACGCCACGAGGGCGGCTCGGTGGTGTGGCAGTTGAAGCAGCGGCGGCGAAGGTACTGGGTCTCCTTGCTGGCGGCGTCGTCGGTGAGCTGGACGGGCACGGTGGCGCCGGCGGGAGAAGGGAGGAAGGAGGGGTGATGGTGGGGCTGGAGGGCAGAAAAGGCGAGCTGGGAGGGGACGATGAGGGGGGTGTCCTCGAGCTTGATCGCCTGGGTGTCGGGGCGGTCGACGGGGTCGGGGTAGACGGGGGTATACTGGTCAAAGTAGTGGTGGTGCTGGGGCAGGTCGTGGCGGACGTAGGGGAAGGTGGCGCGGCGGGGGACGGCGGGGTGGGCGGGGAGGTGCTGCTGTTGGTGGTGGTGCCATTCGGTGTAGTGGGCGGCGTCGTCGATGCAGATGTCCTGGGGGTAGTTGTCGTGGGGGTCGTGTTCGTAGAGCTCCTGGAGGAGGGAGTTTGTTTGATTGGCGTAGGGGAACCAGGCGGGGTCGGGGTGGATCATCAAGTCGGATTCCTGGAAGATGTGGGGGACAGATCCGATCGGGATGTTGTACTTTGGGTTGATATGAGGCGGGTGGAGGAGGTCGGGCTGGTTGGGGGACGGGGTGCGCGGGGTGGAAGAAGCGTCAGAGAAGGACGGCGGGGAGGGATAGGCGTCGAATTGCATCCTTTGGAAACGTCGCAGCAACTGGCTTGCCGTCGACGCTCGAGAGTGGTTATAAGAACAACGCTGTCCATGCCCATACGCGGCATTTCCCCTTTCGGTCGGAGCCCATCTCCTTCCCAGATTTCGGCTACTCTTTCTTTCTACCCGTACCACTGTCTCGGGCCCCCGGAACATCCCGCCTAACTCCATCTCAGATCCGCACACGACAAACAAATACACACACAAATACGCGGTGACATAACAGCGTGTCCGCGTTACGTCAAACACACCCACGCACAGCCCCACCGTGCCTGCTGCCCTCCCCCTCCGCCGGCCACGTTCGCCCCCCCTCGGTCCCTGCGACGGGCCCGTCTGCGACTGCGCTCTCGCCGCACCACCCGGCTCGTCGATCCGTCTCGACCACTCTCCTCTGGCCTTCCGAGGACACACCGCCCAGCCATCCAGTGCTGAAACACCCAACTGATCCCCCATCCGGTATCCTGTCCTCGCCCGTGCTCGAACAAAGTTCAACGTAATTGTATCATCCTGCCATCGTCGCAGCGCTGTCCCCCACCGCCGTCGCCATCCCCGTGTGATTTCTGCCCCCATGTTCTCCGTCTTCCTGATCCTGTGATCCTGTAGAATATTAATGTTATCGCGCAAAGTTTCCTGTGTCGCCTCTGCGCTACATTTCAAATCCCTGGGGTCGATTCTCGATACATCCCGCCATCTCCGCACCGCCGTTCCTTCCTATAATGAAAAGTGACGAGATGCACCCCCTGGATTGTCCTTCGTCGCTTCTCTCCTAGGTCCTCGTCCTCTGGTGGATCCCGTTCGACCGCCAACGCCGTGGCGTCCTCGACAGTGTGATTCGCACGTGCCACCCCGTACCGCCCCAACGATCGATGGGATCCTTGTCCTCGGCCATGCGTGTAGAGAAATAGAATTGATGAGGATCTCTCCCATGACTCACCGCTCTCGTTCACCACGCCCGTCGAGGCACGGCACCACTTGGTCGTCGGCGCAAGCTTGTCCTGATCATCAGCAGCACAGCGGAATGCCCCCACAGCAAACATTCGTACCGTGTTCATGATCGCCGTGGTCTTGCCCAGCGGCACAACTAGAAGACCCACCTCCCCGTGCTTCCCTGTCGCGGCCCTCTCCAGTCCATCGCATCCCGGTCGCTCGCGTCGGTGACACCGGCGGGAATATGAAAGACGTGTCATTTATACAGCGGGAACAGCGACTCGCCGAGGGCGACGAACCGCTCTTCATTCTCCTTTGACTATCGTGTGTATAAAAAGGTCAAATTACCCAATGAAATGAATTGCACATGGCGCCCTTGCGACATGTGGACGGGAGCGAGTGACGTCTGCGACTCTGCGGCCTAATCGTACCTCACCGCGACCGGCCTCGCATTTCAAAGCGGCCCTTTCCGATGTTATCTTGCCGCCCAGAGCACCCTCTGCGAACGAGATTGGGTGCTCGCCACACCACGTTCCCTCCCTCGAAGGTTATTTTCAACACCACTGGCCCACTCATCGCGCCCGGTAAGTACCGTCGCCCGCAAGGCTGTTCCGCGCAGGAAGCCCGGTATCTGACAGAGCACGACTCAGGAATCTAAAGGGATAACGAGCCCATTTGGA
This sequence comes from Afroboletus lepidellus, assembly GCA_038094355.1. Taxonomy (NCBI): domain Eukaryota; kingdom Fungi; phylum Basidiomycota; class Agaricomycetes; order Boletales; family Boletaceae; genus Afroboletus; species Afroboletus lepidellus. Next base: position 8,493 of record JBBPUA010000766.1, on the reverse strand, counting down.
AGGTCCTTAGGAGAGTGACGTTGCCAGTGGTCTCGTGGTCAATACGAACCCGCGCTCTCTCCCCCTTGTCGTCCCGTTTCGGGATTGAACGTTCTGAAAGCGTGCCAAGACCCCCATCGCCATCGGGACTTCCGATTCCGCTATTCCAACGTAGGGCGCGTTCGTGCCTTCCATGGCTTCCATTGGCCATCGAGGAATGGGACCTAGACGCCAGGTCCCAACCCACGACGGGCACTCCGCATGCCGCCCGTCGTCATTCGTCCCCGGCGTCCGTGGGCGAAACGGACGGGGGCGGTTTCATTCACACAAATACTATTTGCGGGCCGATGGCCTGCCAGATTTTCCAAGGGTAAACCCCGCTGCCCCAACTTGCGACAGGGCCTCATGCGTACGGTCCCACCACCGTCCACGGCGGGCAAAGTCGGCCGGGATATCCAATCTTGCGAAGCGAGCGTGCCGGTCCACTCGGAATCGCCGTTTGGTCGATACATGTTCGACTCGGTCGTCGGTTATGGGTTCCGATGCAGGCGAGCTGGAAAACTCCTAGCGTGGCCACGGTGGATGGGTTACAGGTCATCTTCCTCTCGGCCCATCGGTGCGAGCGATCCACCGTGCACGCCCGCGTCATCGTTGCTCCAATCGATGCGATAAAACGGATTTTATTCTATTCACCGACCCTGTGTGGTTCTGCCAGGGTTCCAAGTCCTCTGCCATCGGTTCTTCGCATCATGCCTACAGCAAAAAGCTTTAGAGAGCGTTTGGTTCTGCACTAGGCCACTTTCAGCACGGGTTCTCGCTACACTATGAAGTCACCTGGGCACCGTATCTCTCCACTCTGAGATCTCGATGCACCGGGCGCAGTGTTACTCCACGTTAGACGGCTCGTTCTTCCACGTCTGGCAGCCCTCATTTCATGCCAAATACTGACGTATTTGATTAGAAGGCGTTTCATGTCGACGCTCCCCACACACTTCTCCGACGCACCCTTTGCCCGCCAGAACCCCCCCGCCCCTTCGCACGTCTAGCTGTGGTGCTACCACGACGGGGGTTTCGACGGGACGTGTATGTATGTATTGTATATTTGCAGACTTGCTTCGCAACGCACTTCTTCCTATCCCCTCCTCCCCCCCTTGTAGCAAGCGCACATGGCGCCGCTCGTCCCCGCCCTGCCACGAATGCGTGCGAGTTTTCAATCGCACATATGGGTATCCCACACACACCAGTTCGCTTCCACTTTCCGGACTCCGCATCCGGTGCATGGGTTATTTTTATTCGAGGCAACCCAGTCGCCTTGTGGGGATGTGGCAGGCCGCCTCCCTCCTCGCTTTTCGCTGCGGCTGCCGTCACTCCCCTTCACAGCTGGGGCGTCCCCTTCGTTCTCTCCATTTTGCCGTATTCGACTTTCCTCTCCTGACGTGCCGCTTGCGGCTGCAGGGTGACGTTGACGTGCAAGGCCGCAAACCCATGCCCATCTATGGTACAGGGTCGTCGAGGCTAAGCCACCAGCACGGTCAAATGACAGCGGACACAAAAGGCCATGTGCTGTGAACCTGGGTGGAGCGGCCGGCCGGCATCCCTGACGTGCGCACGATGCGTCCGAACCCCATATCCGTGTATATATCCTCTCACCCCGTCGTCAAGCCCTGTATCGTGAACGAAAAAAAGTCTCACACCATTGCAGTCGAGTAGAAGAATTAAAAAAAAGTGTCCTTGTATTAAACAGTATGCCCGCCCCTCGCCCGACGAAGAATAAGCAAGGGGCAGGGGAATGCGCGCGCGAACAAAAGGACGGCGCTATTCAATTCACGGCATCCGGTAACAGAACGTTGACTGACGACGCGCGACACGATAATACATAATCGTTGTGTGACACGCCATGGTGAGGAAGACCATTATGGCAGGACGCAATTAAGGCGGCATCGCTTTGGCTTCTAGAGAGGGAGGAGGCGGGCGCGGGCCTCTAGAGGCGTTACCGCGGACCTAAAGGTGAGGACCTTCCTGGTTGGCGCACCACGCGCGCCGAAAAAAGGCCCGTACCGTCACGCGTCCCTGAGCCCCTGTGTTTCAGAATCGTGCGTCCGTCAGTTGTGGGACTCGTCCGATCCCTCGCGCGCCCAGGTCGGTCCCGTGCGCGGGATGACGTCTCGTTGCTCACCTGATTCCGCTCCACTCTGGACGTCTGCACTTTGTCACCGATCGTTGGCTCCATAATTTGTCGGAGGCAGCGTGGACGGGACTTTTTGCGTCAATCTCCAAACGCACCCGACACGGGCGGACATGGGTGGAGAGGGGCATATCAATTGGTTTTTGGCCTCGTGAATAACCAATTGGGAGCTCAGGACAAGTCATACGGCCGCCCGGGCCTTGTTGTGGAACTCTTTCTCTTTGTCTTTCACCATAAAAAGGTTCGAGTTAACTTGCATGCCCCTGGCGCTCACCTTGCCTGAAAAAGGTAATTCCGCCACTCTCCTGAACCGCCATTGTGGCCACCATGGCAGTCTTGGTCTTCCATTGCAATTGAGACCGGCGCTGGCACCGAACAAAAAGAACCTCTAGACCTCATTTAGGGTGTTGGAGCGCGGAGGCACAACGCCGCGGCCGTGCCTTCCACGCACCGACATAAAAAAAAAACTCCATGTTGCATTCTTCGGGGCTAGGCGTGAGGCCACGTACTCGTTCGAAGAACCATATGATACTGAACGATTGTTGAGTCGGTGCAAGCCATATTACAATTAGATCCATCGGGGGAACCGCTAATAGGGGCTAAGATACTTTGTGACCGCGTGATGATGATGTGGAAACTACGTGGAGGCAATCAAAAGCTGCGCCACTGGAAGTTCTGGGAGTAGACGCGTAAGCTACCGTTGGGAGGGGACCGAGCGGGTATAGGCCCAGACTTGATGCCGGGAATGGGAATACATCGGGAAGGGACCGAGTCGAACGGGGATGTCCTGGGATGTCCATGGAGGCGTCTGAAGGATGCGCGCGAGCTCGTCGCATTCTCGAAGGTGACAGCTGCCACCGATCCTGTCGCTTTCAACGACGTCACGTCAAGATAAATATGCCCACAAACCAGTCTTGCGCCTGGCTCGCAGAATATAGCACCACGACAAACACAGCGATGGTGGCTTGCTAGGCACGTGGCGCTACTTCTTCCGTCCTTTACGGGCAGCGCCGGTAGTGGGAGGTGCGCCCATACCGCGCTTGGTACAATCTGCGCAGAACCAACGTTCCGGAAGCGGTTGCTTTAGGTTTACGCACGGAAGGTGGAACTATGCACAGACATAGTCAGCATTTGTAAACAACGGAGAGAACATAATCTGCGCAGCTACTTACCCACTGGTAAGGACAATCAGGGTTGTCGCATGCGATCATCTCGCCATAGCTGAGTTTCTGGCAGAAACAGTATAGTTCCTTGTCATCGCCATCATCGCCATCCTCTCCCTCCCCCTCATCGCCTTCGCCTTCTTCGACTGCATGGGTTTCTTCGCCAAAGTCGAAGTCCATGTCATCAACTTCGGATGAAACTCCGCGCTTCTTGCGCCGACCGCGACTAGAAGCCGGGACGTACGCTGATGGCGCAGGGGAGGGGAGCTTGATGGAGCCTTGCGTTGCAGTGAGCTTACGTTCTACATCGACACACGTCAGCATTGCATTGCGTAGAAATGGAAGCCGCATACTCTTGTGCGCGCTTTCTTCTGTGCCACTCGTTCGGCCGCCAGCAGTGGCGACACTGCCTACTACTGAAGAAGGAACTGTTACTCCGGAAATGGCATTTCGAAGGCTTTCATTGATGTGTGCGGCGGGATTTCTTCCGCCGAGTACATAGCCCGACCCCGCTGAAGCCCCGCCGGCGCCTGCTGACATAAGCGGGGCAGCGCCCGCGACGACGGCGGCAGGGTCTGGCTCTCCTTGCAACACCAGGACGCGCCCCAGATCATAGTCCAATCGCGAACGCTTCCTGGACAATAGTTCGACGATCCGCTCAGCCAGCGCAATTTTTTCGTCGGCGATCAAGCAAAGCGTCTTTTGTGCCTGCTTTAATTTCTCAGTGGGTGGCGGCGGTGACAGCTTGTCCTTGCTATTCGCCTCGCCATCGGAGCGGATCGCATGACGAATGAATCTGTGACTGTCTTTCGCGATTTCCTGTTGTAGGTCTGGGACGGTGTTAGGTGGGAGCGAGCTAGAAAAAGGAGTAAGCGTACCCTGTGACTGGGTCTCCTTTGCGCGAAGCTCCTGCAAGAGGAACTGGACCTCGCTTGGAATGTTTTCGAGGGCTGCAGATGTTGAGCATGATTGAACGCAAACTAATGCACTACTCACTCGCAATAAATTCTGATGCGATAGTGGCGGCCTCCTCTAAATTTTGAACAGAAGGGGTGCTCATGGTCGCCGTGAAGGACAATGGACTCGAACTCCTTCGTTCGGCAGGTGTCGGCAAACCAAATGAATTGAATCTCCGCGAGAAGATGAGTCAGCAGACTCCTCGTAAATCCCACTCGGTTATCGTCCTAGCCACTTTTGAGTTCGTTCCAAATGCTGGGTCCGCGCCTGCCTGCTGACCAGACAAAGATAGCATTTCCGGTGTATCTCCTTCACGTTTACCGCCACAAGGCACAGCTGATGCGGTCTCTGGGATTGCCATTACCCGTTACAGTTGAGTTTTCGGCCCCCTTGTTGTCAGAGCGGCCATGCAAGCAACTGTCGTCCAGCTGTTCTTTAGACCTGTTCATCCGTGGAAAACGAGTTGCTTGCAAGCATCGGCGGTCACTGACAAGAAATGATCCTCTTCCAGGTTTACATATCGCCAGGTTACCATCTCTTATCTTGTATTAGCGTCGTCTCGGGTGTCCGCGGGGGCTGCGTCCCGTGGCCTTCTCGCCATCTTTGCAACTGCCAAGATGCTGCACTCGATCGATAGTGCACTGCAACGGCACCGCCCTCCCTAGGATTGTCGCACATCCACGGTGCCCTATATGTGAACCGGTTTTCACCACGCAAAACCTCTTGTGTACAATTAAGTCAGTGCACTTCTAGCTGCATGAGAGAAGTCCCCTTGTTGGTATTGGCGGAAACTTTATCACCAATCAGCTCAGCGACGGGTCATTTATAAATGCCCGGGCATAGCCTTTTATTCTCACCCGTATTTCTCACTCGCACGATGCTCGTCAACTGCTCGCCCGTCAATCATGGGGGGCCTTGGACCATACTCATTTCATGCCCTCATCCTTCATGACATCCTTCGTAATGAGACTGGGATCAGAACCCGGCCGCAAAAGCATCCGTACCAACGGTTCGGACAATATTGGTTAACTGCATAGCATGAATGATGTGTGTTACGGCCAATCAAGGCTGTACGTCGTTCTAGCGTCTGCCACCAAGTATGTAGTCGCTAACAACTACCGCGTGGATGAAGGCGTTTGACGATGTCGTTGGCTGCTCCGTCCTCCACTCCGGTGCGTTCCGGTTACCCACTCGTGCGATCTATCACCATGGGGGCTCGGTCCCACCGTGACCACGAGGGTGCCACGAAAAGGCCGTCCGAAAAGGCCGTCATAGGACCGTGTTCAGATGCCAGCACCGGCTCTTGGCAGCTTCTTCCCCCCTCAAAGCTCGGTGCAGTGCCCTCGGGTCCTTCGCTCCACGCGCCTATCTGCCCTGAGCGCATGCACTTCTACAAGTGTTGCGCCCGTCACATCTGACCTGGTGGTAATTATCTCAAGAGTCCGCGTCACTTCTTCGCCGCAAAGGCCCCGCTATTTGTCGGCAAAGGATCCGGGAGATTCAAGTATCTCGCTACAAACAATTCGCCAACGCGCTGCACTCTAATTAAATATATTTGGTCCTGCCTTTCATGGCTTGCCCCACCTTGTGACCCAGAGCGGTTTCAGAGTTGACCATAACGGTGCGGCGGCGACTTCTGGCGGGACCAAACCTTGCTTGGGACTTGAAAAGTCGCCGGACGGAACAACGACAGGGACACGTAAGTACCTCACCGCGCGTTCTCGTAGACGAAAGGCGATACATACATTCAGACGTATCGCATTTTTCATTTGATGGGCTCAGCAGTCATGGAGAGCAAATGAAATCAGATTACTCCACCGACCGGTCTTTGGGGGGTGCCAATGAAGTTGGGCGAGGCCCGCGAATCCTCCAAGGCAGTTTGGAGCTCCGCGTTTCTTCCCATCTCTACAGTCACGAGGATTACATGACGACAGTACCTTTTACCTTTGTTGACCTCCTGACTTGCCTAATCGAAACGCTCCCGCGGGACGGGCATTTGAACGAGGAAAGAAAAAAAAGTTGTACCGTGGTATGGGGGCTTTTCAGATCCGACGTGGGTAGATTCGAGAGGAGTCAGCGCAGCCCCACAAGTAAGTCGGCTAGGATCCTAGCACATTGTCGCCTGAGCTGGAGCGGCACGCGTCTGCGTATACACACACGCTGCTGCCCGGCAACTACGCGAGGAGCGAAGCTGGGGAGATCGACACAGGCCTATCGATCGGTTTGCATTATTGCTCGATCGCGGTCTTTTTCCTTGAGTAGGTTGCCCGCATCACATCGGTTGTACTGGCGGTGCTTGCGCCGTCTTTCTGGTAATTCCTGTATTTAATCAGGCAGGTTGCGCATGTGGTGTCTCGGCGGAGCACCTGTGTGAACGCTTGCTGTATGCTTGCAAAGGCGCCGAAAACTGATGTCATAGTGCGAGGACCCAGGAGAACAGATGGGCGCTTGGTTGGCAAGGCGCACTTGTTCTCCGAAAAAAAAAAACGCATGCAAACGTGAAAGTCCACACGCAAAAAGTAGGGGAGGACAACGTGGAGGGGATCGTAAAACGCATGAGCGACGAAATCATATGCCACCGGTCACATAAGCATCTGCATGTCTGAAGACAGTGGGTATCGCAGCATACTACATGTCTACCGCCACTCGTACTGAGGGCCTTCAGAGTCTGAAGAACAGTCGCGAGTAGCTCGTGACAGCTATCGGAAAATAGATTCTGCCAGGTCGTGACGCAGCATAACTAGAGCTTGGTCTCGGGATGAACGTTAACTCCTGAATGGCCCAGTGAAAGACGCACCGGTAACTAATTCACGAGCCTGATATTGTCAGAGTGGTGTCGCACTAACATCAAGTCTAGATGCTTGTCACTACTGGTCTATATCGGTTGTCCTAGATCTCCACGGGAATGGCGCAAGTACACTTCAACTTCATAGCGGCAGAGGCGGTTTGAGAACTGTGAAAACTGCCGCGGGTAACTTGTTTTTGAAAGCTTCCATACGACCGGGATGGCAAAGTGTGCGGTAAGCGTTAGCAGGACATCGAGATGCACGGGATTCGTCTCACAGTTTGGCTGAACGCACAAGAACTCGAGTTAGCGCTGAGATGAGCCGACGTATCCCCAAAGGGGAAAATTAAACGGTCGAAGCTCATGATAAGAGTGCGCTCAGGGCCGGAGAAGCACTGACCGTGGGGAAAGGGCCACGACGCAGACGGGTAAACGGAAAAGCAATAGTACGCGCCAAGGGGTTGGCCGTAATTTGTTATGTCGTGTTCGAATTCCAGAGAAGCAAAGCATGAGGAAAAACCCAACCTTGTTTGGGTATTTGACTGGTGGAAAAGAATATCCGGCAGAACCATTCGTCAGGACTCGGGCGCGAGGGAGAGAAGCGAGGTTCGCGTGAACACTGAGAATTGTACCACGGGCTACCCCTAGGTAGGTACCTTTCTCAACCTCCGACAGATGAGCCTCCTGGCCACAGGGCGGGGACAAAAGGATGTTAATATGATCGCATTTGGTATGCAACCAGGTCTGTGACAACCATGCGTGCAGAAGAGATGCTTTCGGTCGAGTCGCGTGGCGAGTCGCGTCGAATGCGACTATAACCGGCTGTAATGTAACCATGGAACGAGCGAATGTCAGCTAACTTGCGTAAACAATTTCTCGGGTTGTGGCTTGGCAGAGTAGAGTTCGTGGGAAGATTTACACAGCCACACCGCACCGCGCACGTGAGGCCTCAGCGAGGTCAGTTCATTCGATCCTAGTGCTAGTAAGCTTGCATTACGATCCTACAAGCCATATTCCATTTGCTTGGTGCATCAAAACTTTGAATTCTCGGCAAAATCGAGAGGTCCGAGAGCGCGCGGCCGTTTACCATGTCATTTGACCATGCTTCAGTCACAAAAGGTGTGGGCCCTGCTTCCGCTGACCACGATTCTACTCACTGGGACGATGCGTGTATCAGGACTTATGATGGGATGTGCCCTGACGTCCATCATTTGTGGGATATTCGATGTCAAGCACTATTTCCACCTACAGGTTCGGGGGTTTCAATTTACCAAGTTTTCTCTGACGCGTCATAATCTCCTCAGCTTGTCCCACATATTTCGCGTCACCATCAGGTAATAATATGCTCCGTTCCAAATTCTGGAGGCTGGACCAGTGACGCCTTCGCAGTATTGGCGCCTCGCGACCCATCATGTCACTTTTTC
>JBBPUA010000765.1:0-12608 GCA_038094355.1 Afroboletus lepidellus | reverse complement strand
GTTGCAAACTTGACTTCCCTTCCCATCGAATCAGCGGAAGAATTCAATGCCATCTATTCGTTCGTTCCTTCATCGCATTGTCCAACGTATATTCAACCTCGAGCATAGACGTGCTTCTCGCCATCGCTCGGTTGGCGCTACGAACCTTAATCGAGCGTCTTCGCGCTCGCATGCGGTCCTTACCATTGAGGTAACGATGACAGATTCTGCAGCCGAGAAGAGTGCGTATGTCTGCATATGCCCGACTGCATCTCACGGATTCTTATTGGTTAGCATTGGCTGGGAAGATCAACCTAGTTGATCTTGCAGGTTCAGAGAACAACAAACTGACCGGTAATGACCCGACCCGTATGGCAGAATCTGCCGCGATCAACAAGAGCCTAAGTGTCCTCGGACAAGTGGTACACGCATTGAATCAGGGAGCTGTAAGGCTGCATTACTCACCCCCGTTTCTGTGCTGAAATTGTGATAGTCTCGCATCCCATACCGTAATTCAAAGCTTACCCGGATTCTTCAAGATGCCCTCGGTGGCTCGTCCGTAGGGTTACTTATTTGCAATCTCGCGCCCGGTACCAAGTTCCGCCAAGATACCCTTAATACGCTGAAGTACATTATGTATCGTTTGGTTTCATGTGATGGTGCTGATGCTTGCTAGCTTTGCTGTTCGCACCAAGAACGTCGAGAACCGTCCAGTAGTGAACGAGCGCGGTATGTCGCCCTAAAAGCTTGTCGAGACGCTACTCACCATTGACCAGACAATCGGCCCCAAGCTAAACCCCACTTTGCAGCTATACAACCACCTCCACCGAAACTTGCGCCCGCTGTCCTGCAGGCGGAGCCTATCCTGGCGTCCCAGCCCGTCGTCACGACAAATCCATCTGGACCGTCACGACGGCCGCGCCCCTCTCGCGTGCCACGCGTCAGCGGCATTGGCGTTGGGTTACTACCGTTGGCCAAGGCGAGACCACGAATGTCTACGGCTGTGATTGAGGAGAGACCAGAACCTGTGGTCCAGTTATCGGACAAGGACATTGACGAGAGGGTGCGTTCTTCATTGTCCATGTCGTCTGATGCCGACCCTGTTGTAGATTGCAAGAGCCGTGGAGGTCGAGGTGGCGCGTCGCCTCAGGGAGCGCGAGGAACGCGAATGCGAAGAGCGGACACGGCTCGAACAGGAAAAAGAGAATGTCGTGCTCGAAAAGTCGGACGACGAGCGACGCCCAGCGTCGAGGCTGCCACCGGGGGTGTTGACACCGCTGCTCGCGCGGCATCGCGACCTGGACGACCAGCTCCGCGCGAGACTGGCGGAGCTGGAAGCGAAATAGTGCGTTGCCGATGGTTGTTATGGTATAGGGGCTCATACCCTTGTAGCGAACGCGGCAACAAGGAAGTCCAACTCGCAGACGTGTTGTCACCGACGTCGAGAAAGAAGACGGGGCGGGCCTATGTCGCCCTTGCGCGTGCCCATTCCGAAAAGTGCGTGGCGAGACTGGGTGTGGCGACGGGCTGACCGTCGACCTAGGGGCGACCTGCGCGTCGCGCTCGAACTGTACCGCAAGGCGGAGACGTACGTCCCCGACAATGTCAAGCTCCGAGAGAGGTGGATACTTTTCGTCGTACACGTTTTTCTGTGTACACTATCCATGGGGGGTTAATTCTGACGTGTCGTTTTTTTTTTCTTCCCCCCTTTTTTTGCCGACGTCGCGATCGCGATGGCAATAGAGTCCTCGAGATCGAGTGGGCGGTCAAGAACGGAAAGGAATTTGTGCCGTCGCCCAAGAAACCCCGCAAGATGCGCGGCAAGAAACGCAAGGTCTCGGCGATCAATGTGCACGGGCGCGCACGCGACGAAGGGACCTCTGGGCACACGACGCTCACCTCGCTGGACGAGGGCGACGAAACAGAGGCTGGGCAAGATGAAGCCGAGGTCGAGGTGTCGTTGCTCGGGAGCATCAGAGAGGACGAGTACGAGGGCACGGGCGTCGTCGTGGAGACGCCCGCCGCAAAGCGCGTCAGGTCGGAGGTGTAGAAGCATATGTATGTGCGCGTCTTGTCATCTCGCCTATTTATTTCGCCAAGATACTACACTCCAAATACATGCGCCCCACGCCCGAATGAGCTTGCAGTACAAAAAGGGAGACGTGAAGAAGAACGGTATAAATACCCGAAAGACGACACGCTCACAAGACGCCCCCCGCCAAAGGGACTCGAAAACCGAAGAGAGAGAGAATAAAGGCCAACTAGATAGGTATCCAGCCTCCGTGTCGTTCTCTCGCAGAGCAAAAAAAAAAAGAGAAAGATCATTACTGGTACGTAAATACGTAAAACAGGGCTCCATGGTCCAATTTTTGGTCAATGCTTGATTCGTGGTGGATCACCCGTCCATGCTAAACAGTTCGTCGTCGTCGCTGATCGGTCTGCTAAGCGGGCTGAGCGCGTTTTGAGTGTGCCAGTGCCGATGGCTATTGACAGCATGCGGCGGCGTGCGCAGCGGTGCCCCGCTCGCCGTCGGGAGACGCGAAAACATGGACTCGAGCGCGGCCATCGAGGACCCCTCGTGGTGCGCAGCCAACGAGAGCGAGCCGTCGACAAGCAGCGCCTGGTTCGACTGCAGCCACTCTGAACCGCCCGCGTTGATCCCAAACGGCACAGGCCCGTGTCCGGGGCTAAATGCCCCCCCGCCGACGCTCGACCCCCCGAGCGAGCTGGGCGAGCCTGCGAGCGGGAGGGCGTGGATGCGCGAGTAGCCCGCCGCGAGACCCTGTGGGAGACTTTGCCCAGGGGCGTGCGACTGGAGGGCGCGGAAGGACGGCGACGTGGCTTCGCCGAGCGTGCCATTGTCGGCGCCCGTCTGGCTCTCGTCAGCTGCTGGGCCGTGGATGGGAGCGTGGGCGAGGGGAGAACGGCTAACGCCACCGAGACCTAGACCCGCGCCGAGGCCAAGACCACTATTAGGGCCGCGACTGTTATTGGTCCCGCTGTTCATCTTGGAGTAATAGTGATGCAGACCGGGGAGGAACGCAGCCGAGGCGTTGGACGGCGCGAGTAGAGAAGACGAGGGGGAGTGCGAGTCGTCCCGGAAGGTGACGCTGGATGGGGTGATGGCGCCTCCCAAGTTGAGAGCGCCCAAATTAGAGGATTTGAGGGAGCTAGGGGTGCCGGATCCTATCGGCCCGACGCCAAAGGCAGACTTGTCTGGGGAAGCAGGGACGCCATTGGTGGTGAGGCCGCGCTCTGCCCAAATAGACTTGACGTCGCCCAAAAGAGACGGGGCAGGAACAGAGCGGGAGTAGCGGTGATTGGCGTGGTGAGACTGCGTCCCGGGCACGAGGGTGGCGAGTGGGGGAGGGGTGTCGTTGACAGGACGGGATGATCCGGAGTGCGTGCGCGACATCCTTCGAGAACGCTCCGAAGGCGTGAGCAGGTCGGTCAGCGAAGAGGGGAGGAACTCTTCGAGATCTTCGTCTAGGACGTCGCGGTCGGCAGAGATGGTGACATCGATGCCCTGCGAAGGGACGTCGGGTTTCCAGGACTGGGCGTGGTGTCCGAGCGAGGATGGCACGCCGGCGCGATTCCTCGACTCTGTGAGCAGCGAGGGCTGCGCGTGGAATGTGGAGGGCATGCCCGCGTTCTGTGGTGAATCTCCAGACGAGATCGGGGAATGGGAGGGCAGCGATCCGCGGGGAGGGGAGCCGATGGGACCAAGATCGGCAGCGTCTGCAGGGAGGACGGTACGGCGGGGTGCGCTGGGGACATTCAGCGGAAGGGTGGGCGGAGAGGGATTCCTGTGGGTGACGGGCGAGTCTGCAGATGGTTCCGAGGGCGGGGTCTGGTCGTCGTCCGATTTGGCCTCGGTCGCGGGCGGGTCGTCTGGGAGGACAAAGGGGGGGAAGTCAGTGTCCTGGAGGGGGGGCGCAGGTGCCGAGGGCGTGGCCTTGAGGGTCATGACGAGCGGACGTGCCGAGGTGCGGGTGGGTGCAGTCGAGCCGGAGAGGAGGCCTGTCCCGGCGGACGAGTTGGCATGGGGCGCAGACTTGTGGCCGTCCTTCCTGGGGCCCTTGGAGGACCTGGACTCGCGGGGGGGTGGGGCGACCCCGCCGTTGGCTGCGAGCTGTGCGGCCTTTTTGTTTTTGCGGTCCATGGACATGTTCTGGCCGGGGAGGACGTGTGCAAGGGCGCACTTGTGACCGAACTTGCAGTTGCCCTTTACGAACCAGGCGCAGGCATCCTTGTGCTGGCCGGGCTCGTGGACGGTGTGTGAGAAGGGGCAGGACGAGCCCGCGGTGCATGCGCCGACCTTGAAGAACTTGCAGGGGACATGGGACAGGTCCTTTGCTGGAGACGGTGAGCTTGGACGGGAACGAGGAGGAAACGACGGACATTTGGACTTCTTGTGGTCGTCGCTGTCAGTGGCGGGCATGGTGGTGGAGTGGTCCTAAAATTGCAAGTCAGCCAAATACGACTCATGTGCACCAGACACGCCCTCGCCATCACCCTCGCCCTCGCCGCCGCCTACGTCTTCGCAGAGGTATGCCGACCCCATCACCACCGCCCCCGCTGACCACCCGCAGTGGGTCATTCCCTGGTGGGACGCACCACCTCCCGACGACGAGCCCCCCACACCACCGGCGCTCAATCCAGATGCCATGTCCTCGTCCACCTCGCTGCACACCCTCAGCAGTCTCGGCGAGGAAGATACAGACGCAGATACAGAGCCCTTTGTCGACGTCTTGTCTCCACCACCCACTCATGTCGTCTCCAGGCGGCGCAGCTTCCGGAACCACGACCTCTTTGCCGCCTCCCACATATCCTTTTCAGAGCTCGGGAGTTTGGTCGCTCCCGAACACGAGCAGTGACCGATTGCATGTACATTGTGTATCTCTTTACCATCTGTACACTACCACTACTCCTGAATGCCCGTGTAACAGAAAAAGTCTTCGTCCCGTATCTCGTGAACTCCATGACTGAAATCCAAGTCAGCAGAGTCCGAGCAGACACAAACTAACCCCACCTTCCCTTGAGGTGCGATCGCAGTCCGTGAAAATTCATTGCCCTCGACCCCTTCTTGCCCGGCTTCTGCATCCCCACCAACGCATGCGTACGCACATCGTAATCGAGACAATGTTTGCACCCATAGTTGATCTTTTGGCACAGCTTCTTGGCTCGCCGAGACGGCCCGAGCAGTAATGCAACATTGCCCTGCTCGAATGTTATTCGCGACATCGGAACGACATGACACGACGTGGGCTCCGACTCGCCAGCGTCCCTTCTATAGATGTCAGCGCAGGTCGGAATGTATGTAGGAAGCTGGACCTCCATCGCCTCGTGACGATGTGCATGTCCAATCTGTGACGCGGCGTCAAACAGATCACACTTGGCAATGAGGACAGGCTCACCGCAGTCTCAAAGTCCATGACGATCCAGCCTGGGCACGTCATGCACCGTACGCTCGTGCACACAAACCCTATGTTTTCACTGTCCTCACCTCGGCCTACATAATTCAGCATCGCCTTGATAATAGCGATAGCCTAGTGACATGAGTACCACCCCAACAAGACAACGAACGACATACCTTGCCATCTTTCTCAAATACATCCACCGTCCAGGCAAGTGGAGTCCCCCCCTTCTTGCAGACGTGCGAGCAGACGCCCTTGAAATCCAAGCACTGCTCTCGCCGGTACGCTCTCCCAACGTTCCCCTCCCCACACCGCTGACAGAAGAACCGTGCCGTGGCGCGCTTCAAAGGGTGCACCGCACGCGTGCTCGCGCTATCCCATCCGCTCGGATATCCCAGCAGCGCCATCAACCGCTTCTCCACCGGCTTGAGCCAATTCTGCACGTCCTGCTTGACCAGTGCGATTACCAACGGTGAATGCATATCGCCCGCCACCGAGGCGCTCCCGCCCGCCCCCGGGTCAGGGCTGCCCTTGAGTGCGCGTACAGACGGGAGGGTGCAAAAGACGGACAGTGGTGGCAGGACCAAAGGCTCGTTCGCGCCTGTCGACTTGTTCAGCGTGCCGCAGCGCATCTGTTCATACAATTTCTTGATCCCAGTAAGATTTCCTTTGTATGTGGCTTCGGCCTTTTGGCGCTGGTGGTGCCCTTTCAACGCCAAAAGCTCGGACTCGATCGTGGGCCGGATGAGGTTCACGTCTGGTCGCGGACATCAGTCGGACGCGCAATAGTTACAGCACCGATGCATACCTTGCGATTCGATGGTTTCCAGGTGTGAATTCCTGCACCTCTGTAGCGATCCATAACTCTCTGTCATGACGAGGTCGTCCAGGTTCCATCCTTCTTGATCCGCAAGGCTTTTTGTCCTGCAAAACGCACTCGGAGATGGGCATCAAACGACGGGTCTTACTCACCACTGCGCGTTGTGTTTCTTGATTTCTCTATAACGGCAGTCGTAATCCCACTTCCACCGGATCAGATGTTCCGAAGCCTGGCCGTGACGCGTTGCGTCCGGTAGGTAAGGAGACGCACATCATGCAGAAAGAAAGAACAGAAACGACGCACCTCCATGATCCGAGGCATTCTTGCCATTGCCGCGCGGCACCACTAGAGCGGATGTGTAAGTAAGAGACAGGGGTCCAACCCGCCACGCACCTCATCCTCTCCGTTTCCCTCCGCGTGCGCTTTCTCGGCGTCCTTGTATGCTTGCAGGTCGTGCTGAAACACTTCCCAGTCGCGCTTGCGGAGCATGACCTCTCCGCGCGGCCCTGCCCAAAACAAACGACGCGTTAGCGGAACCGAACACACCGATAGCATACGTACACATTAGAGCATCCAATCGAGAAGAATCTAAAGAAATGTTCAGAAACAAATGCGAAAACAAAACGCCGACGCACAAAAACACCGCGTGCTCTCCAACGGAGGCACCCAGAGCAGCAGTCGATCCAGCTCCGTCGTCACCTGAATCAGAAATTCGCTGCAAAGACGCGCCCGTGTCAGCGCACGTCCCCGGGAGAGAACCAACCGACCCACTCGATGTACTTGCTCCGACAATGCCACTAGCACGCACGTCAGCACCGTTCGTGAACACGACGTTGACACTCACGCTCCCGCACAACCGCACCCGCGCCGAAAAGCTCACGTACATCGCCCGCGTCCGTCTGCCGCACACCTCACACTCCCCTCCGCCAAACACGAACGCGGCATAGTCTGCCTCTCCTTTCCACATGTCTCCGGGGTCGGGGAGCGGGTATGTGGACGCTCGGCGCACGTCACGCCAGATAAAGGACGCGCCGGGGTTGCGCGCCAGCGAGTGGTACAGAAAGGAACAGGTGCGCGCGACGGCGACCACGGTGGGGAGCGAGCGGGTGTAGAACAGGATCTCTGCGAGGATCTCGATGGGGAGGTTTGGTAGCGAAGCCCGCGTAGGCGTGGAGTTTGTCTTGCCATCGACGGCGAGTCGGGGTCGTTTGGTGGGCATGTCGATCAAAGAGGAGACGCTGTGCTAACTGACAAATCCTACAACTCCGAAGACCGTGTGTTTCCCTCAATCGATGACTATCAGTGTTGCACGATACAGTTCGTTTGACGCCAGTGCACGTCGATGCCACCGTGGGGTGCGGTAGGAGGCTCTATGACGGGCGAGCAAGCAAACCGGCTTCACCGGCACGTGCCTAATAGCCAAGTGTTCCTCTCAAACGACGCATCTCCGCATGGCGTGCGTTTAACACAACCTCGCATGACTGCACACACGAAATCCGATTCTGAAATGGGCACAGACAAAAAAAAAACTTGAACGCTCTGCGGGGCCCTGGCTCTGATTGGACCGGATCCAAGTTGCTAGCCTTGCTAGCCTTGCAAAAGTGGAAACGCAAGGCAAGGTGCTGCTCCCTCGATATGGAGGTGAGTCACATCAGCTAGAAGGTCGAAGTCGCATGCAAACTCTCCACATGCCACTCGAACCCAAACGTTCGCCATTCTTTCCCCACCGCTCCGTCCTCAGCTATTTCCCCTCCCGCAACGACGGCGTTTCCATCATTCGCCACTCGAAAAGGTCGGTGCACAGATCGTTGACAGCATCCGGACGGAGCTCGAGGAAGTCGACAGCGACGCCGACGATGGGGTGTGTCAGTGCCAGTTTTGTTTGTGCTCATCAAACAACACAGGATCAAAGCTTCATCATGATTTAATAGCCATCTGGCTGGGCTGTTTGTCCTCACTTCGAGCAATGGTTCGATTGACCAAAATTCGCACTGATTCGCCTCGTGGTGACACTTTATGTATAACTGAACCTGTACACCGCCGTTATCTGGGGTGCACCTAAACAACAGTACCTTGGCCTTGGGCGCCTTAGAGGGATGATATTCGGTATTGGGCGCATCTAGAATGTGTTTAGCCCACTCCTCCACTCGAGAAGGGACACTTACAGTCATCTATCGACATTTTAGAGGGATGGCGTCAAGTACCCATCAAGTAAGGAATAAGTGGACTCGAGGAATGGTGGCATAGCAAGCCGCGCGTAGGCATTCAAGTACTGTTGCAAACCAGAAAACTTGGCCTGTTGTCAATCTCGTCCGAGGTCTGGTTGTCGGCATTGTTGATACCGCCGTATGCGACCGTTGCTGGAAATTCTGGATGGCGCTTGCGGCGTTATCGAGGTATTTCGTGTCACCAGCTGCGCGCGCAATGATTTGCCTCATTGTAGGCAAAGAACCAGCCATGTAGTTGCCGTCTCTGGAAATATATTCAAATACTTCAGGACCGATGCCAGTGCTACCAGGCGGAAGAGTATGTTGTTTATCAGGAACGAGATGAAGCTCACGCAGTGCTCGCATACGCGTTCCAGCGTGCATCTGTAAGCTGGAGGCCGATATCATGATGGTGTCATTGTTCATGAGCTTGCAGCCTACAACAACGTAAGGTTAGTCACGAGGGGCGTTGTTATCACCCACCAAGAATCCAGTTCCCCCATAGAAGCGTGTGCTAAATGTGGGCCGAAATGAACAGGTTCAACACCGTCATTGTCAGCAAGATAAATCCAACCACCAGCAAGTGATTTCTGGGGAACGAGCATCGTTAGGGTGATGATCGAAGCCAATTCATGCGACGTACCTTCAAGAGAAACTTGATAGTTCCATCCACTGCTGTCAGCCATGCAGCAGTATGTGAACTATCGTCGGTGTTTGTGGGACGAGGGTACCTAATCAAATACTCATAGAACGAATCTGACTCACCATCCCATGACTACTCAGTAGGTAATCTGCCAGTAGTCTAACAGATCATGTACCGCACAGGATTCCCAGTTGCAGGATCAATGAACTCCGCAGGCATCCCAGGCAACACCCTTGAGGGCTACATCAGGATGTTATTAGAAAACGGCCATGTTCGGATGACAGACATCATCTGGATTACATATTGAGCTGACCTCTCTGCAACTTGATCATACGTATTGTTGCCGATGTACAGACTACCCCGCGGTTTAGGCACGGACATATCCATAAATCCAACACTCACCTCAGACGGTTCCACTCCAAGGTGATCTATTGGTGATGAAATAGTTTTACTGCGTACAGTAGGGAGAACACTAGTTTGCTATTGAAACTTGCCAATCTCCAGACAGCGTGCGATCAGTAAAGTTCACCTTGCTCCAGGGGACCATATTAGTCTATGTATGATGTTCACATCAACTTTGCGATCAGATCGGTATTTGCAATAAATGCCTTGAAGAGATCCACTACCGTCTGCTCATCGAAGTTTCGCGGGGAGGAGTCAGTTTGTTTGAAGGGTTTGTAACGCCGCTCGGGTGATAGTGACCAGTCCGTCCAAAAGAGGGATAGGTGAGGCGAGGCAAGCCATATCATAAATGCGCAAGACAGACGTGTTGTTGGGAAGAAACACTTGACTCTGCATGGCACGCGCCAAACACAACCCGCATGGGTTGCAAAGAGGCGCACACACGATCTAATTCTGAAATGGACACAAACAAAAGAACAATTGTGAATTTCCAGTGACCTATCTGACGTGACTGCTCCCCCTCTCAACCATGCCAACAGGAACATGATCAAGCAACGTGTCTATGATGGATTGAGCATTGTGGTAGAGATACTGTAGACGATCAATAAGTAACAAGGGGTCCGAAGAACTTACTGTTCCACAGGTTATTACACAGGGGAGCCGACTTGAATCACCACATGATTGTCACCCAAGTTGTGAGTTTTTTTGAGTCCCAACTGTATGCATTATGAGCAATCCTACTGTAGTACCAGACTGTTGAGACGACATTTCGTGCCTGTTGCTACGATACCAGCAAACGCAGAAGCGAGAAATAATGCAAGAGAAAAAAGCGAGAACATGATACGCATGTTGATCAAGCTACATGGTAAAGGTGTCGCTGAGAGACTTGGAATTTGGTGTCTGCTTGCAGAATGTTCAACCGTTTAAAAGTCCTGAGTCAGATCGGGGAAGCGAGCAACATCCAGAAGAATTACTTGGGTTTAATTCGAGGGGTGCAAAAAGCATGCTGACCTGCACGGGTCAGTTAGCGTCAGTTCTTGAAATCAGTATTCACAAGCACACGCGAGGGTTCGGTGTACTAGGACGAGCACTTTGATTGGACTGGACCACCTTTGTACGGCATTCAAGTTGGGCTAGTGCTCACTGGCATACCGTAGGTATCAATAGAACATCCGAGTCCACGGTGAAGCTAGCCTATCTGCCCGCCAAGTGGGGTGGAAAACGCTAATCACTGTCTGTGGCACGGTTCACCATGGAATCAGACGATCGATGACTCGCACCTTGCCACAACATATCCAGCAACAGACTCGGAGAAGTGGCTGAAGTCTAGCATGATAATGACCGGACAAAGTTCCTGTACAGAATGGAAGGTGAGTCACATCAGCTGGAAGTAAGAAAAAAGAACTAGCAATCTAGCACTAGCACATCGATGCTGCAGCCTTGACGCCTTATGTCCGCTACCAAGTTTAGAGAGGTCCATTTGGAACCGTGGCTGGAAAGATGGGTTTCGTGTTGATTACCACCCTCAAATGCGATGATAACACGAGGATGGAGAGGAGCAGACGACTCTCCATAGAAGCACAGAAAGGATGCCAGTGCGGGTTCTGCGGTGAGCATCGGTATTTAATTATTGGCGTCGGGAGGGTTAGGCGCGGTTCCAGGGGCGTTTTTTTGGTCGCGTGGTATGCCAGGACGCACAGAAGCTATTTGCCACCATCATTTATTGCGCAGGTCGGGCTACTGGAAACAAAGACCTATACTACAGAAAGAAAGAGAAGAAAACGACGCACCTCCATGATCCATGGCATTCATGCCATTGCTGCAGGGCACCACTAGAACAGGACATGTAAGTAAGAGGGGTCCAACCCACCATGGACCTCCTCTTCCTCTTCATTTGCCTCGGCGTGTGCTTTCTCGGCGTCCTTGTACGCTTGCAGGTCATGCTGAAATACCCCCCAGTGGCGCCTGTGGTCTCCGCACGACCCTGTTCGAATCGAACGACGCGTCAGTGAACCTAGACACTGATAGCATACGCACACATCAGAGTGCTCAATCTAGAAGGATCTAAGGAAAGATTGAAAGCAAAACACTGACGTACAGAGACACTGGTGCTCTCCAACGGATGCACCAGAGTGGCAGTTGATCCAGCTCCATCATCATTCGCAGTGCTAAATTCGAACCGGGTAGTGGTGCCCGAGAGGGGACAATGGGTGTGTGGGACGAGTATGGAGCCGAAGGGGCATGACGCGGGAGCTAGATGAATGACTGGGGTTGACAACGTTGAAGGTGGGTCAAAACACTCGCAAATGCTAAGATGACACCGGTCAGTCAAATGGATGCGACCTCCTGCTGCATCCTGCCTCTCTCGTGAGCACCTGCAAGGCTGGGCGGGACGCAGCTCATCTGACAACACGGCCCTGGGAAGGTGGTGTTTGACGTGCAAAAGGACGAGCGAGAAAGCGACCATGGCTGCCTTTATTCCTTTGTGCGCGCGTTTCATCGACAACTCGGTGACTATCGCGCGCTTGGAGCTCGGTATTGGGATTTGATTGCGTCGGTGTGGCGACTGTGACGCTGTGACGCTACATCGGTGACATA
This sequence comes from Afroboletus lepidellus, assembly GCA_038094355.1. Lineage (NCBI taxonomy): Eukaryota > Fungi > Basidiomycota > Agaricomycetes > Boletales > Boletaceae > Afroboletus > Afroboletus lepidellus. The sequence goes on along the minus strand of JBBPUA010000765.1, from coordinate 542 downwards.
ACACACTGACCCCTAAACATCAGGTTTGCCAGTGCTCTTTCAATCGTCGTTGTTGCCAGCCACCTCGACTAGCTCTTATTTCGTTGAGTTATCCAGACCAAGTTCCAACGTTCTAACTCACACATTCTCCAGTGACTGCCGGCCAGTCTCGCTTGCCCCTCAAGTGTCGTGCTGCGCACCCCCAAGTCGACCGCCTCATTCCACCTTTCACTGTGTCGTACTGCTATGCCCACCATCAAGCAGCGGGACGTCGTATTGGAAACTGCCATATGCGCTGGAGTCTTTTCCGCAATGGTGGTGGGATTCCAAGCATTTATCTGCTTTTATACATCTCGCTCTCCGCCCTTTTCGCACTATGTCAACTTCTTCCTGCTTTGGGGCGGGTCTGTGCTTTCTTTAGCACTTTCCTTTAACAGCAATGGGAGCCCCGAATGTGACAGCATCTCGCGCACTGCCTATCATGCCCTCTTTTTCTTCGAGGATAGAGTTTAGCAGCTGGACAGCTCGGTATGCTTCCTCATGACTCGGATTTATTATTATCT
>JBBPUA010000764.1:0-12614 GCA_038094355.1 Afroboletus lepidellus | reverse complement strand
CCTGGAGGAAGATCATCCTGTGGTCTCGGCGTGCGGCTCGAAGGGAAGTTAGGACCTACAAGAAGATGTTGACGCTATCCTGATCTTCACCGTGGAAAAGGGTGCACACAAGCAACGAAACGAGAATAACAAATGTGGGCGCTCTACAGAGTGCTTGTCTGAGGCGAGTCTGATATAGTAGCAATGGGAGACTTTGGGGGGAGCAGAGCTGCTCCAAAGCCCAGATAAAAGGCACTGCGTGTGCTCGCAGCATGGATGGTAATAACTGGCCATGAGGAGGGTACAAGCCCGCTCGATGAGTGGGACAGCGGGGCGCCTCTTGCAGACATGCGGGATGACAACACACCGCAAAAAGCTCATCCCCCGGTTTGGACAAGGCATCCCTAATTGACAAATCTCATGGGCAAATTAACACCCATGAAACACAAACGGCATATGGTGTCAGATAAAGCGAGGCGATGGGTTGTGGAAGCCCCCTTGCGACTGACACATCATCCGGATGCACAAAGTTCACATATCAGCGAGGCAGTACATCATGGCCACGATCCCTGGTTGGTTGAGATTCAGAAGAAGCGAAAAAACTAATGATTGGTTGGTATTATTACCATTCGAGCAGGCGCATCGCGCCGACCCTGGCTTCCATGATTGCAGCCAAGTGGGCCCCAAAAGTTTCTTCTGAGACTGTTCGTCTCGTTGGTTGGACCTGATGCCCTCGACTCAGTTTACAAACTCCGCGAATGAAGCGTGGCGAGCAAGTCGCCATTGCCCCACTTATTCCGAAGATACACTCGCGTCAACTTCCCTGCGAACAAAGAACTGCTTCTGTACATAATATAACATAACCTGAACGTTCTATTAGGGGGCCACGCTCAGCCTCTAGAGATCGGTCCACCCGATCACCCGGAACTTCGTTGAACAGGGTGACTACAGCAACCCAGCATCTTCCTGGTCCGGAAGAACAGGGCTCTGTTCTTGCGGCCACGCGCAGGACATTATGCTCGACGCTCTCGATCCAAGCCTGAATCAGCTACCACCTGCGTCGGAAGTGAAACAATTGTGCGATCAGTCATACATGCGTAATCTAAGTATTAATATCCAAGTCTGTGGATGCATGAAATTGCGGTCCTTCAGTTATTGGGTGCACGACGCTTACCTGACTGCGGAAATCGGCTGACACAGTTCCTTATCAACCTAGGCCTCGTCTTGACAGCGGCCCTTAGCCCGCATGTCTCTCATTAGGCATACGAGTTTCGCCAAAAAAGTTCAGGGTTTTCCTGGGGTTTGAAGTCGCGCGAAGTACATGAGGATGTCCTGCGGTATCTAGCGGCGCAGACCACGGCCGAGACCGTTGTCCCGGTTGCCTGCCATCAGGGGTCATGGTCGTCTCAACACGTCTAAGCATAGGTAATTTCTGCGGAGGGTCAGCACTGTGTCCCGATTATCAAACCACGAGGTCGCTCACGTGCGTCAGGTGAGGCTTCTGTTTCATCGCCCACCTATTCCACCATCCATTTTCCACGGTATGCATACGAGCCGCATGTGCACACCTATCCGTCCCAGAGCCCTCTGATATCGTTGCTTCGATCGGGACGGCCGCGGACATCTGAATGTCAGGGCCCTCAAGTTCATCGATCTCGTCTGCTGAGCATATGCTAAGTATGTCCCTGAGGTCGGGGCCGCTGACATCGGTTTCAGCAGGGGGTGTTCCGCGAACAAGAATATTTCCCGATGCCCTTTGGCTGGCTTCACATGGTGATACACTGCGCTGATGACACCACGGAGAATGCCGTTTGGTTGATAGAGGACTAGAGATGATGTCAGCACCGAAATCATCTCGGCATCGTGGTGATGCTGTTAACGGATGTGCAACGGGAGAAGAGAGGTCGGGAGTGGATAATCGGAAATATGAAGGGGGTGGAGACATGTATCCGTCCTCTTGACGAGTGCATTCAAGTGGCTCATCTAGATCGTCTTCAGGATGACAAGGATCGATATTCTCCTTTTCATGTGTTGCGTGCGGCGCGATATTGTTTCGGTGGTGTGAAGCAGCAATGCTTAGCACCGGAGGCAGCACGTCAGGGTTCAAAGATGCGCGTAGTTCCTGCCTTACGGCAAGGGGGTCGTTTAGGCGCGATCGCTGCCCCGCATCGGAGCCAGTGCTCTCAGCCTTGATCCGTTTGGTAGCCAAGTCATCATCTGCAACGTCATGCAAAGTCCTTTTACCGCTCTTGTTCCCCGGTTTCCTCGTGGGAGCGGAATTACTGCGATTGAGTCCTAATCCGGGCTTAGGAGCTAGTGTGGTAAGTGGCAGATCGGCACGAGAGATCCAACGTGCTTCTTACAGAAGAAATGTAAAAGGCCGATGGTCCCTTGCTCTGTTTTAGCATTCCCCTTGCCTTTGTTGGTACTCGGGCGGTTGGGATTGTCGAAATGAAGCGGAGGTGATTTTAACCCGCGAGGGACGAAGCCCGGATTGATATCCACTATTGGCAAGAGTGTGATCGGATCCAAATGACCATGCGCTAGCTTTCTCGCTAAAGAAGGTTCCAAGTTACTGGTACACATTACCATCATCAGCTGCGCACGGAAACGAGGGAGGATAACGTCACCTTCCAATATATGCCTCCGTTTCGGCATCCATGACATCCTCAGCGGCAATATCCGTCAGGCAGACCAGTTTCTCGTTCAAAGGGCAGTAAACCCGCTGGTGCAAAAAGACTTTCTCAGCCAACTTGAACGCTTCGAGATAACCCTTTGGCACAGATTTCTTCCCTTCTAGCTTCAGGGCCTTCACGAGCTGCTCCACGGTGCGATACTTTTTCAGAAGCGTCCACGCAGTCTTCAACCCGACACCAGGTATACTTGGGAGGTAATCACAGCCGCTGAGAATTGCCATTGCGCGAAACTGTGAGTCTGTCCATCCCAGTAATGATATGCCAGCGTCGGTGGTCGTTACAGATCCGAAATCATCTCTGGATATAGAGGTGAAGGTACTTGAGACCGAATCAAGCTTAAAGAGGACTTTGCGGCAACCAAAGACGAGCAGGTCGGAATCCTCTGTAATGATGCCATCAACGATTCCAGCGCGTTCCAGGTAGGCCATCTGGGCATCCGCTTCGTACGGTGCGACCATGAATTGGATGCCTTCAGCTCGAAGCACCTATCGAAGGGGGTCAGAATATGGCGGCACGAGATAGTTGATCTTACTTTGATGAGTTGGTACGCCATTTGCGGAGTCACGTCGATGCATTTAACATAAAACTCCCGAGCCTGGTTGTGTTTACCCTGTGAAGCAAGGGCATTGGCCTTGGCGAGGTTGTCCTCTCTGCGTTGTCTTCTTTCGCTTTCCGTCCCTTTCTTGGCAGGAAGTGGTCCACCATCGAAAACTACGTACGGCTGGATCTTGTGGTGACGCAGGAGTCGAAGTCGATGCATGGCATAGTCGACATACCTGGGTAGGTGGCAACATGTCAGTCATGCAACCACTGTGATCCACAGGCCGACAACAACTGCAGGGAGGGCTGGAAACTCACTTTGTTGTCCTCTTTCCGGTGGCGAGCTCTGTGGCACAAGCATATACGCCGCGATGTAACCAAACGTACGCGTCGACCGCAAGCGTCTGACCAGCGAACTCGGAAAAATGTTTGTTGACCTGGATAGACTTGAGAAGTGGAAGTAGGCCTGATATACCCATTGAATCTTGGTGTTTTTCAGGTGACGAAGAGGGTAGGCATCCGGATACTGTCCAACGTAGAAAAGGCTTGCACAAAGGTCTCCGACGCGCTGACACTAGCACAAATAATCGTAAACAGACGCGTCGCGGTCGTCCAATGAGATTCACTTGCCGGATTTGACAATCACAACATTACTGACTCAAAAAAACAGCAGGCGAGCGGGTCGTGGTATTGGATAGAGTCTCAATTTCAGGGGGCCATTGCTTGGCCTCCTTCGCACCGACGCACATACTTTGTTCCAAGTCTGTCAAACTTGGCACTTGATGCAGTGAGCGACGTGGCCCACTACCGTGTACGGAGAAGATTGGACGATCCGGACTATCCATGCACAGTACGGACGACTTGGGTCGCTACGACGCTAGTGGTGCGAGGACAGTGGACGAGCGTTCTTGGGAAGCTGGCTTCGTGCGAACACGTTGAAGATGATCCGTGTTATCGGTTGGGCTCACCTGACTGTCGCGGGCGCCTCCTTTGTCATGATCCGACGACGTTGGTCGAGGCCATTTACGGCGAAACCAGCTGCTCGGTCGGAGCATCCCCGTACAGGTGGAGCAGAAAAGGCGGCCTTTAGTAGTTTTGGTGTTTTGTTTCAGGGGGTTGCTCAGTCACAAACCGACCCGGTGGGAGTGCTCGTGGGGCAGCATCGTTGCTATAGGTTTGTCGATCGAGACGTGCGACGGTCGCCAGCGGCGGGTGCAAGACTCCCAGTAAGATCCTGCAGGCGATAAGGAAGGCGGGTGTGCTGTAATGCTCACCAATCCGGCTCATTCATTGACCAGCATGACCTGGCAGTTCAAACATGTTCGATGCATGTGTGAGCTGGGTATAAAACAGGATCCGATCCCATAGCTTTCTTCAAGCGCCGCCCTCTCACCCTCACCGTCGTTCAACATGCCTCACGGCGACTTCAGCCAGACCCACGACAATGTTGAGCACGCAGTTTCCAACGGAATACCGCCACCTAGCTTTCCTCTACCAGTTCGTGTTTCAAGTATAGACTGCTCTCGCTCTGCTCACTCTGATCCGACCAGCTACCCGATAATCCTGAGACCATAACAGCAAACCTCTTACTTCTGATCGGACAGACGCCCGACCCGTAAGTCATTCCATCGCCGCATTGTGCCCCGCTTACTGTTATTCAGACGACACAGATTCATATACCGGCTTCTCGTCAAACATCTGCATGCCTTTGTCAAGGAATCCAAGTTCGTTGTTTCGTTTTTCCAGAGTCAGAGTCCAACAGCTCGACACATAGCCTCTCAACTGAAGAGTGGATGACTGCCATCCAGTTCTTGACTCGTGTTGGTCAGACCTGCACTCCTTTGCGCCAGGAGTTTATCCTGCTCTCTGATGCGTTGGGTGTTTCTGCCCTGGTCGATTCTCTCAATAACCCTGTTGCCGGAGGCGCGACAGAAAACAGCGTCTTGGGCCCTTTCCACACTGAGGACGCCGAGGACAGTGAGTCCCCATGTACGGTTGCGATACTTCGACCCTCATTATGTCCTTAGTCGAACTTGGCGGTTCAATCGCATCTGAGGGCAAAGGAGACTACATGTTCGTCGAGGGACGGGTCTTGACGACCAAAGGCGAACCTATCGCGGGCGCTGTCATTGACACTTGGGAAGCGGATCAGTACGGTGCGTGTGGCGTAGGATGCACTTGTCACGTACTTATGGTCAGCAGGATTCTACGACACACAGTACGCTGACAGGGCCCACCCCGACTGCCGTGGGAGGTTGCGTTCCGCTGAAGATGGCAGTTTCTCGTATCGCGCCATCTATCCTCCGCCTTACCCAATTCCAGGCGACGTGCGTGTTTCATTCTGCCACCTGATTTGTTGTGAACATGCACTGATTGTTGATCCAAGGGACCGGTCGGCGAATTGTTGATCTCCCAAGGCCGCCACAACATGCGTCCGAATCACTTGCACATGATAGTGGAGGCCACTGGTTATCACAGACTCGTCACGTCGCTCTACCCAGAAGGCGACGAATGGTTGTCCAGTGACTCGGTGTTTGGAGTTAAGAAGTCACTTGTCGTGGTATGTGCCACACTTTTCGAAAAGGCTTTCGGCTAGTCACTGAAGTACTTGCCCGCACAGAAATTGGAACAAGTAGATGACGACGCGGAGGCCCGTAAACGTGGATTCCCCAAGGGCGGTTCTTTTAAGCTTTTGAAGCGCGACATCGTCCTGCTCACAGAAGAACAATCACGCAACATTCGGCAGCAACTCGTTAAGGAGACGGAGGAAATGTATTTCCAGACCAAGGACGATTGAATGATTGACATGTGTACTACTTATGTATCAAATTATTGGTGACACTCGTCAGCATGCACTCTCTTCTGGACTTTATTCTTTTTGGGTTCAGGGGAGCGCGGACAATCAACAAGTGTTTTTGGTCGTGTCGCGCTGGGATCCCGTAATTTCAACAGTCACCTTCAGGCCCAAGTAGCACCAACTTGGGCATGTGTTCCGAATGTTTCACTGCGGGGTAGTCCATCACCCAGACCGATTTGGTCTGATCTTGGCAAGAATGCTTGCATCTATTGCAAGGCATTTTCAATCCTTTGTGGTGTGAGTACTCCTCACTATGGTAGCAATTGGATTCCGTAGGAGTCACCTGAACATAGATGGCCCAACGATGTAAGTACATGATTCCTTTCATGAACACCTGTATAATTGACTGGTATGTAATGTGCCAGGATTGAGGCATGTAAAATTGGATGTTTGCGCTGCAGTGAGGGGATAAGGGGGTGGTATTTGAGTGATGAGAAGACTTGATAAGACCAAACTTCATTTCATGTGAATGTCATTTTATAAAATGAAGTTCGGTCTTATCAAGTCTTCTTATGGCTCAACTTGAAATATCACCCACTTATCCCCTCATCACTGCGCTACTAGCAGATGGCCATCCAACATGCAGTCTCCAATGGAATACCTCCACCCAGCTTTCCTCTGCCAGTTTGCATCTCCTGGGTACAGATTGGTCTCACTCTACTGACATTGATCTGCATAGTTGCCCAATGATCCCAAGACCACAACAGCAAATCTCTTACTTCTGATTGGACAGATACCTGACCCGTAAGTCGCCCATCATAGCATTGCGCTCCGCTTACTGTTGCCCAGACGACGCAAATTCATATACCAGCTTCTTGTCAAGCATCTACATGCCTTTGTCATGGAATCCAAGTATGTCAGCTTGCTTCCAGAAATCTAGAGCTAAAGTCTGACCAATTGATGCACTTAGCCTCTCTACTGATGAGTGGATGACTGCCATCCAGTTCTTGACCCGTGTCGGTAAGAATTGCACACCTCCGCGTCAAGAGATGATCGCGCTATCCGGCACACTGGGCATTTCCGCCTTGGTCGATGCGCTCAACAATCCTGTCGCGTGGGGTGCGACAGAAAGTAGTATCTTCGGTCCTTTTCACACCGACGATGCAGAGGACAGTGAGTCGGCGCGTGTCGTCAAGTTAATCCGACCTCACCGTGTCCACCCAGTCGAACCCGGCGGGTCGATCGCGTCCGAAGGCAAAGGCGAATACATGTTCATCGAGGGCCGAGTCTTGACGATAGAGGGCGAGCCCATCGCGGACGCCCTCGTCGACCTTTGGGAAGCAGATCAGTACGGTGCGCGTGTCGCAGTGATGCACTTGTCACCTACTTATCGCCAGCAGGGTTCTATGATGTGCAATACACCGACAGGACCCACCCCGACTGCCGAGGGCGGTTGCGTTCCGACAGGGATGGCAATTTTTCGTGCCGGGCCATCTATCCCTCATCTTATCCCATCCCCGGTGATGTGTGTCTTCTGTTTGGTCCTTGGATCTGCGGATGCTGACCGTCGATCAAGGGGCCAGTCGGCGAGCTGTTGGTCTCCCAAGGTCGCCACAACATGCGTCCAAGGCATGTGCACATGGTAGTGGAAGCACCCGGTTACCATAGACTCGTCACGGCTGTCTATCCAGACGGCGATGAATGGCTTGCGAGTGATCCTGTGTTTGGAGTCAAAAAATCGCTCATCGTGGTACGTCTCAGGCTTTTCTTCGATCGGCCATGGTGATTTTTTCTTGGACAGAAAGTGGAACAAGTAAACGATGATGTGGAGGCGCGTAGACGCGGGTTCCCAAAGGGCGGCTCGTTTAAGCTTTTGAAGCGCGACATCGTTTTGCTTACAGAAGAACAATCTCGCAGCCTTAGGCAGCAGATTACGAAGGAAGCACAGGAACTGGATTCCAAAGCTAAAGTCGATTGAATGGTGTCGCTATTGAATGGGATGCTGTTTCACTCACCAAGTCAGCATCTCTTCCAAGTTCTTTGCTCTTCCTATGTATTGTGCAGGATTGATGTCCTGGTTCTGAAGCACAGGTTCTCTGCTCGACAAGTATGTATGACACTATCTATGCATACCATGTAACGAATCTACTGTGATGAATTGTAGGAACTTCGTATCACACGAGATTGTAATGAACTCGCTGAAAAAATGAGCTAACTTGGATTGCTCAGGACGTGGGCGTCGTGTTGCTTGCGTATCTCATGCGCCAACACTGCATCGGAAGTACTAAGGATGAAAACATCCGCAGGTGTAGCCCTGCGCAAGGTTACACTAACCAACATGTTCAAGCGATGTCTAGGTCCGCCGACACAACTTCACGCGTGGGTTTACTGGCGTTAAAGAGATACCGGATGTCCACTTCAGTAACGCCTCCTCCTGCTCCTTGAAAGGCTTCTTCGCAAGGTCGTCTGGAATGCGGATCTCATACCGTCGGACGATGCTTGCGACGATACCGATAATCTCCACAAGCGCGAACCGTTGACCGATACATGACCTTGGACCAGCCAAGAACGGTATGACTAGAGAGTACAAATGTGAATGGGACACATTTCCAGGTATCGAAACTATGGACTTACACGCGTGTCTCGGCCACTGATAAGATTCTGTGTCGATGAATCGTTCGGGTTTGAACTCAGCAGCATCTTCTCCCCAACATAGGGCTATAAAGCGGATCGGAGTTAGTCTTGCGGAATCAATCTAAGGAGGGGATAGCCCACTGTTCATGTGCACTGCCCATATGTCTATGGCAACGAGGCTCCCGGCCGGAACACGCATAGTAAACTTTCCAGTTTCGACAGAGGGACTGTCCTTCGAACCCGGAGTAAAGCGAGTACCAGGGAGAACAGTATCCGTTTGCACGTCTTTTGAGACGCGCGTTTCGGCAGGGAAGAGACGAAGCGTTTCACGGGTAAACGCTAGAGTGTATTCCTTTACCTCACATCAGTATGGGTTGACTTGGTCAAAGAAACTAGGACCTGACAAGCTTGTCCATGTATTCTTTGTGGTTCTGGAAGAATATCGATTGGCGATTTGTTTATGCAAGGTAAACTGCACATACTAACCATCTTTAACTCTGTGACAAGGACATCTGCGGGCCATACGCGATCGACCTCTTCATATACTTTCTTCTGGCTTTCGGGGTAAAGAGCCAGTAATACCAGTGCAAAGCAGAGGGTATGAGCAGTGGTTTCTTCGCAGAGGTGTGACTTTAGCTCAAGTGGCGAGATTCAACGACCCACCATGTCCAGCAAGAAGGAAAACCTGTACAGAAGTATGGTTGAGTGACCCATCATGAATATCGTTGTGTACTCACAAATACGTTGGAGAGAAGTTCTCCCTCGGTTAGCTTCTTCGACGCGCCGTCCTGGTTCATGTTGGCCTCTACGAGGTTTTGTAGCAATGCAGGGCTCGAAGGCTCCAGGCATGCACCGGATGTAAGTTCGGCACGAGCGGAGGCTATGAGATCCAGCATGTGGGTCCGTAGTTCGTCAAACGCAAGCTTGGTCTGTAATGCGCGTGGGGAAAGATAAGGTATGTTAATCAGTGACGAGAGCCGGTAAAACCATTCCGGGATTAACGCTCTGAAGACAACGTTATGAAAGGAGTCCATGAACGCAGATCGAAAAGTGAGCCTATGGCCAGGAGGTGCCTGAGCCGTCGCATCGGCAGTCCAGGACACCCGTCTACCGAAAACTGCTGTAGCGATCACGAGGAGTGATATCTGAAGCCATTTTGAACCCAGCGCTATAGAGATTATAGACTATACCTCGTACATGTGTAATGGATGGCAATAGATCCAGGGCGACGTCAGTGCCAGTATCGTCCAGTTGTTCAAACCATTCATTTATAATACGAAGTGATTCTGACCAGACAAATGCAACGTTTGCCTTGGAATTCCTTGGTGAGATGAACGATGACATGTTGAGTAAAGGGTCACTTACCTCATTGAACGCAGACATGGCAACCGAACGGTGACGTTTCCAGTCAGCACCTTCCAAACTAACAATGTTTCCTCCGCAAAAGTTGAGGGGCTCATACTGAGTGATGTCCTTCGGGAAGGTATGTCGATCTGCCATGATGAGTTTGATTGCCTCTGGATCTGCGAACCAAAACGTATGCTGTGCTCTGGAAAGGTCAACAGAGGCGAAGGACGTGGCTCTGAATTTCCTGTATACTAGATGCACACTCATTCAGAATGACCTGTATGCGGAGAGAAGATGCCCACTTACACGAGAATTTCCCGCCGAAATAGCCGCCCATACCAGGTCTAGGAAATGAGGTACCTAATGCAATGGCCAAGATACTGAATGGTCTGAGCCATAGAGATATACGTCCTGGGCAGTCCCTGCGTGACAATTAGCCTTTGCCTGATGGAAGCGAGGGTGTAGTAGACCCACTTTATACTTGCAAAGGCTGTCCGTATGGATAGGGCCTTGTCTACGGCAAGCTTGATAATTAGGAGGGCGATGGCGGACGCGGTCCAGCGGTAGAGGGCAGGAGAGACTTCCAACATACGTGCTGTGTGGACTTAGCGGGCGGGCTGACTTGATGAATCAGGGTCGCGACGCATTATGTATAGCACTATTTCGGATCATTGCATCATGTTGACACAGCATAGACGAGATAGCCTGAGAGATCTTGTGGAATGGCTCTCACCACCCTTCCAGCCCGCTAACGTCCACATGTTTCCACTCTGGAGCCTGGGTTGTGTGTGAGTGTTCCATGTCATGATCTGCGGTAAAGCTGACTCGGATGACGCGGGCCGTTTCAACCCCGTTTGTCTAACGTGACGGCTTCCTTCCGAGCGTCCTTGAAAAGTCGACAAAGGTGCGCGTTTCAAAAATTGAACTCGCCACCACTGCTGCAGCGTCGGCCCGATGCACGGGAACTCTCCCGCAGAGAAAGCGACACTGTCAACAACAGATCATCAATCATTTGACGACCACGTCAAGGCTTTACGTGACGGGGCTTCTCCTTGAGTGCATACATCTCAGAAAGCTGGCGTTGGACTCGGCGCACGAGCCTCGGCCACCGCCACCTTTCCTTTTTCCAGTGAAGGTAGACCTCGACTGCGAAGGCGTCCTCGAGTGTCGCCGAGGGATCATCTGATGACGAATGTACAGACCCTCTCCAACCTCCTGACGCATCTTACTCTCTGCCCCCCAAGTACACCGGCAGGGTGAACATGGGAGCTATCCCCCTTACCCTCCTCTGAGCTGATCGTTCGCATGAGAGTAAGCAACATTTGGGTCGCCAACAGCGGATAAAAATTCAATAGTACAACCAACATAACAGTCAACCTGACCTATGCCCTCGGCTCCACCTATGGTCTGTTTCAGGGTCCTGTGTGCTCCGTGTCATGGTCTACGGCGACAAATACACGGTTAAAATTGCTCCTACCATGCTCGAATATCAACATTAGATGTGATTGGAATGGAATCGGGAGTATGCGCGTGAGTGAGTGTTAGACCTTTCAAGAATTCTTGTTCCACCGAAAGACGTCTTAACGACGAGGAATCATGCAACAACTATCCTCTTCTGGACGGGGTCAACATGTCTCCGAGGCTCACGCCATCCAAGAAGCCGAAGAGATTCGCAGTACTACATAGCGTGGCTTTCACAAACAAAGTAGCATAGAGTCGAGAGCATGTTAATGTTAATCGGAGCTACATCTAGACCCGTCGACGCAGCTTTACGCGTGTGTTCAGCGGTGTCAACGAGATCCCAGCCGCCCATTTGAGCAAGGCCTCTTTCTGCTCTTCAAACGGCTTCTCCGCAAGGTCGTCCGGGATGTAAATTTGGTACCGGCGCACAACGCTCGCGACGACGCTAGTGGCCTCCGTAACTGCAAATCGCTGGCCCATACATGACCGTGCACCGGCGGAGAATGGCAAAACTGAGGCGCACAAGCGTCAACGGACATGCCTTTTGCGGGGAACTATACTGCCTACATGCATTTCTTGGCCATCGGTAAGACTCGGAGTCGAGGAAGCGTTCGGGTTTGAACTCGGCCGCATCTTCTCCCCAACACAAAGCTGTGAGGCGGGATAGTATTAGCGCCACGGTTACCCGAGACTAGATAACTCACGATTCATATGCAATCCCCATACATCCAGGGTGATAAGGCTCCCCGCAGGAACGGCCATCATGAACTTTCCAGTTTCGGCAGAGGGGTTCTCCTTCGATCCTGCTATAAATCGGGTACCGGGTAGGATGGAATCCGTTTCCACATATTTCGGTATGCGAGGTTCAGGAGGAAAGAGACGAAGCGTTTCACGAATGCATGCCAAAGTGTACTCCTTGGGAAGACCGTCAAATCAATTGAGCGGAAAGGAGCGGAAATCTGACAAGCTTGTCCATGTACTCTTTATGGTTCTGTTGCAATTTTAATTGGAAATCGAGTCCATGGATACGGATGGCAAAAGCTTACCCCCGCTATTTGTGTCGCAGGTACATCTGCAGGCCACAGGCGAGTGACCTCTTCGTAGGCCCTTTTCTGACAGTTCGGATAGAGGGCCATAAGTGTCAATGCGAAGCAAATGGT
>JBBPUA010000763.1:0-12076 GCA_038094355.1 Afroboletus lepidellus | reverse complement strand
AGAGCGGGGGGGCGGGGGGGGGGGAAAGGGGGGGGGGGGGGGGGGAGGGGGGGGGGGGGGGGGGGGGGGGGGGGGGGGGGGGGGGGGGTTAAAAAGGTCGTGAGGGATTCCCAGTCAAGCCCATTCTGCAAGTTCAGTATGGATCGGACACGGTACGTATAGCTGAGAAGTATATCCCATTCTGTCTGTGTAGGGGACCTGGTAAACGAATAACGTGCCGCGAGATACTGACAGCGGAGGAAAACTAGAACAAGTTATAAATGGACGCTCTGAACCATCGTACCTTGTTTCCAGGAGACGACAGATGAGAGGATTCCGGGAGACAGCGCACTAGTGATGATGCATCGGCCAACTCTCCCCAGAGTAAATCCAGTGCGGGATCTTTGAACGTGCGACATGTTCTGGCGAGAGCTGTTAAATCGGAACCGCCTTTCCTCGCACTGGGCGGACAAAAGTGATTGAAGATATGTAGGAGGATTTCTTGTATCTGAAGTGCGTGGTGCATACTAAACAGACCGCTGACGGGAAACATAAGTTCCTGCAGACCAAACGTAGACTGGAAACAAACAAACCCAGATGCTCTTGCGCAAATAATGAACGAAGCAGCAGGAAGTAGCGTCACTCGACGATACACTGCATCCAGGCAAAGAGACAACACGTGGCGAACTCGAACTCGAATGTGGCCAAGTAACGTTGTCAACTCGGTTGGCTATCGTGAACTCCGATCAACTGCAGGCGGCGTCGGTCACGTGCGATCACCGCGGATCACGGGCTAAATTGTCATGTCGGAAAGCGAATTCTGGAACGGTTTCTCGCCAACTGTCATGAGCCAGCTCCAAAACCTCCCCGGTCTTGGACACCGTCCACCCGCGGATCGTGCCAACGTTTGATACTGACTCTGTCATCGAATTCGGTGTGGGCTCGACCAACCGAAAAGCCACTGCATCGCCTGACGAACGCCTCGACGTCATCACGTGGGCTCTCGCTATACATTATCCTTGGCAAAACCAGCAGGACCGTACGCGGGGAATCTGGCGGAGTCGTCAGCCAACGATATGGGAAAGAGAAGGCACTCACGCACACCCCTCGTCCTGTTTGGCAATGCGCCCACTGATCTCAGCGGTCGCGTGCCTCCCGCGAGATATGCTCTACCTTGACACTGACCACGCTTTATTTGGGGGTGTTCACATTGGGGGACGTGTACAGCGGCAATGCAATCACGCCGTCGGCGTGGCCAGGCGAAGTTACCAAGAAGCGAGGCGGGTCGCCAAGGCATCGGGCTTGAAGACACGCTGCATTGCAACCGCCGCATCTCACCAGTACCACCTCTATCGTATATTCACCATCAATGCAGCCAATATATCCTGTCAGTACATGGTTTATTTCTTCATTGAGACGTCGTGAATGAGGCTGAAGGGCCCGGTCGATCCCCATCATGTACCGCTCGGCATCTCGTTACATTTCTCAGACACCCATGGCTAGGCAATTTTACATCAAGGTTTCCATAGCTGATATCTCGCGATCAACAGCTACTGTAAAGGAGTCCAACAACGGCACCGTCTATTACACCAGCGAGCTGAATATTGTCAGCGACGCCGCACTGTTCTTCACATACATGTTGACCAGAAGTGCCATATCGGAAGAGACGAATGTAGTTGGAACTTTCTTGGATACCATGGCGAGGTATTGGGAAAGTTGGACGATGGAGAGAAGGACCGATCTGGCGGGAACCATAATTTAGTTCGCACTGGCCACTGAGCCACGCAAGGGTAAACCTAAGGGTGCAGACGAACGCCAAGCTAGAGACGCTGCCGTTAGGGCGAACGTAGCTATCCGCTTCTTGGCCACTCCTGCGTCGTCAACCTGCTCGGCTCCGCAAGCACCGTTCTTCGTCGCTGATAGTTATTCATGCAGGTGCTCACCGCTCAGAAGGATCGCGGCGACTGGATCGTTCATTTGGCGGGCACGGTCAAGGATACCGTCGCATCGAGAACGCCGATGCCAGAAAACCGAAAAGCATGGAAATGCCATTACAACTCTGACCTAGCAAGTGTCCTTGAGGTTTGGGCAAGGTGAGTCCATTCGAATCGGTTGATACGCATCACGACACGTCCACGCCATGCTATGCGCTAGTAGTCAGCACCAACCTCACCTAACAACTACGAGTACTGACCACGTAAACCATTCTCACTCCTTGTCGAGGTCAGCTCGTCCGATTTGTGCATATCATCGCTTCTCTTCCTTCATCAACACGCGCTCCTGATCCTGCCAGTATTCCGGTGTTGCCTCACGGGAGGACGAGGTGCAAAGCATGTGTCCAGGGGTTAATCACGCAACCCACACCGGAAGGGTGATAGTTCATGAATGGTCCTGTTCACAAGTGGACTCGGAGGGCAGGCTACGCCTGTCGTAAATTGTCGGCAGAAGTAAAGGTAGCTGTGGTGGAGGTGATACAGTACATCGCAGTCCATTGCATAGCACCTTTCTGAGTGATGCTTAGCTTCAACGCTCGACGGATGTGACGACTCTGACGAGGATGGAAACAGGCTATTAGACATGGCACATCCATATCGATGAGAGACGCATATATCGCTCGAATAGGCAGTCAGCTGGAATTCCCACGATTGTCTCGATCCCGAGACAAAATTCTCGTCCAACGTCTCGACATATTTACATCGTTCCGAGCCCGTAAGTCCTCGTCTTTTATTTCTCCCGACCTCATCTGTACCACCAACCAGCATGAACACCATGTCCCTTGTCGCATCCCTTGACGAGGAAATCACAAAACAAAGACAGGTGCTATGCGGTCTCTATACCAGAAGAAATTCCCTCGCTTTCATTTCTCGCCCTCCGACAGAGATCTTGCAAACCATATTCATCTATCGCGCTCGCGACGAGCACTACAACACCTGCACTCTTTATGGCCTGGGCGGACAGCTCACTGTTCCTAAATGGGTCAATGTTTCATACGTTTGTCGTCATTGGCGCAACGTGGCACTGAACTGCCCGGCCCTTTGGTCATATCATTTCGTGGTGTCTCCCCGCTGGACAAACGAGCTATTCGCAAGATCGAAATCTGCACCATCGAAAATATGTCTTGAAATTCAAGATGGGAAGCCATGGCTGCTCGATGTGATAGAGGAAGTGTCGAACAATATGGAATACGTTGAAGAACTCGAATTGAACATTCTACACGACCGTACTCAGGAAGCCTTTTCCCAGCTTTCCTTACCTGCTCCCCGTCTGCAAACACTGATAATTGGGGTTGACGAGGGTTTTGATTCTAAGTGGACCTCGCCGCTTTTCAATGGAGACACTCCTGCCCTCCGTACACTCGACCTTCATCATTGTCTCGTACCATGGGATTCGCTCAATCTCAGTAGATTGACGTCGCTCGAACTATCCTCTATTTTGTTTAAGCAAACTGTGGAGGAATTTGTAGCAGTGCTGGGTCGTATGGAAAGCATCACCTGTCTAATTCTCCAAGAAGCTCTCGACAGCGCTGCGGGTTTCCCCCCCAACATGGGATCCCATACGTTCCAAAGGATCACTTTACCCCATCTCTCGCGCCTCTCTATCACCTCTCCGTTGTTGACGATCATTACATTCCTCTCCTGTATTGACATTCCCTTGACCACAAGAATCAACTGCGAGTCTAGCAATATCCCCTCCCTTGGTGATTGCTCCTTGCTCTCATCGTTTCTGGCACGAAGATTCACTGTGTCGGATGATCAATCACGACCCCTTTATCCGACGGTCAATTCGGTTGACGTATCCACACGGAGCAAAGAATTTGAGCTTGTACTCCATACTTCGGAGCCAGGACCTGACCACTATCTTTTTCCATCTGGCGTTATCCTCCATGTCTATGTTTACCTGGGGAAAGTGCTGATGACGAATCACGGGGATCGTGTCCTGAGCGATATTATTTGCTCCTTACCTGTGGCGCACACTCGGAACATTCACTTTATCCAACCCCCATCTTCACCAGCATTTTGGAGGAGGACCCTGGGATATCTGCCAGATCTACGATGCATCAAACTGAGTGGGGGTCACATGCCAGATCTGTTTGTACACTCTACTATCGATCTCCCTTCCGAGGACACGCAGGATCACGACGAACACCCCACTGATGATGGAGGGCCAGACAACGTACTCGTACCAGCGCTGGAGGAGCTCGAGCTCGACTGGATGACGCTTGCGGAGTACGACGAACCCGATGAACCCAACCTCATCACGCTTCCCCATCTCTTGGATGCGCTGTCGCACCGCAACCATGTGCGAGGTCGGCTCAAGATGAGTCATCTGACGATTGGGGATCTTTATTTGGACTCGACTCTCGTCACGTTGTGGGGTCCTGGTTGCGCTGACATGTTCTGAGCGGGTATGGACCGTCTGGTCATGACGGCTTGGTCTTGGCACTATCGCGAGCGACGGGGAGCGGGAGCGATTGTACGTCGCGGAGGATGTCATCGAACAATGTCTGCGAGATGCCGGACGTGACGTGCTCACGGGCTGTTCCTAATATTTCTTGTTCTTTTCCTCGATCGTCTGCCCTAATGCTTGAACTAGCGTTACATACCATGTGTACGTCCAACATTATTTGTACTTGCTAGATTTTTTTGATCAACGTTTCTTGATTTTTGAAAATCGTCCCAGTTCTCTACCTGCGACGTGGGTTGTTCATACCGAGACCAACCGGCGAGCGACTGTACGTGCCACCACCGCTGACGATCACGGGGTCCCAAGTCGCATAATCAGGCACGTCTATGTGGTACCTCGGATGAAGAACTGATCGGATCATGGACTAGAGGCCAACACAATGTCGCTCGTAATAAAGCATGCAAAGTCTGAATGATGTATATACGCCGAGTCCGAACATCTGATACCTCCCAAAATAAACCAAGACGAGACGAGGCTGCGCTCAGCCTGGGGCAAGGCCCATTATCTTGCTAACGCCACCAGTTTCTCTTCAACCCAACATTCCGGACTCTGTTTCCTTCCATCGCCTGCCTGTGGTGGCGTTCATCTTGTGTTGACATCTCCATGAAAAACAAATGTCAGACTATGGTGAGCTCAAGCCCCACTCCTGCGGTAATGTTGCGCCTGGACTGGCTTTCCTTGTTACTCGCGCGAAGATTCAATCTAGGAAATGATCAGGCAATCCACCCCCGATTTATTCAACGGCTATGGAGCTCCACGAGCGGATGGCACTCGCGCATCTCACACTCGGAACGTCGAAATGCAGCGGCGTTGCGCTTCTCTTCCGACCGTGATCCGGACTCTGGAGCAGCGACTGGGTGGCTCTCGACGACGTTAGGCAAAGCAATGGCACCGAATCTGACGAACCGAACGGGTAATGTACGCCGCTGCATCGCCTTGACCTCTCTGGCGAACGCCTTGACACTGTCACGCGGGCCCTCGGCGTATATGATGCCAGGGTAGCTTACCTTGGCAAAACTGGTGAAGCCGAGGTGAGGGACGAGGTTGTGCATCATGCGGCAGTGTTTCCCGCGACACGATGGCTCAAGTTTGGTGGAGGTGACGAGATGGTGGGAGGTGACAAGGGACGAGCGAGGGGGAGAGGGTTATGGTGGAGGGAGGTCGTACACAGGGATCCCCTATCGGGGTCATCAAGCCAACGACACAAAACAGGGAAAGATACTCACGCACATCCCTCGTGCGCTTCTAGCGAGACGTCCTCACTTTTGAAGCTGATCGCAGGTGACATAGAAGATCAGATACGGCTGAGAAGTATATCTTACTCTGTCAGTGTAAGGGATCTGGTAAACAGATAGCGGGCCATGACAAATCAACACGAGTCAATAACTAGACGCTCTGAGCCATCATATCTTGTTTCCCAGAGACGACAGATGAAAGGATTCCGGGAGACAGGCCAACTTTTCCCAGAGTAAATCCTGCGCCGGATCTTTGAATGCGTGACACGTTCTAGCGAGAGCTGCCAGTGTTAAATCGGAACTGGCTTTCCTCGCACTAGGCAGACAAAAGTGACTGAAGATATATAGGGGGATTTCTTGTATCTGAAGTGCGTGATGCATAGTGAACAGACTGCCTCTGGCCGTAGTGACGGAGAACATGAGTTCTTGCAGACCAACTCCGACTGGAAACGCTACATCGCACTGACCTCCGGCTCGATGCCGTCGGGTGGACTCTCAGCGTACGTGAAGCTGATGGAACCTGCCTCGGTAAAACCAACGAGTCAGTGGTGGGAGGCAGGGTTGCGCAGTGTGGCGTTTTGGGGAGACAAGATGGTGAGGGATGAGGAGGGCGTGATAGGCAGGTCTAGAGAACGAGGGAGGAGAGAGGGGGAGAGGTGTCATGGGAGCGGGAGAGCTTGGCGGTAAGCTGGGTCAAGAGTTCGTGCGTGGGGGACCTATCGGGGCTATCCAACTAACTACATAGAAAGGAAACGAAACGCTCACGCACGCCAGTACTAGTGATACGCACATTTATCTCAGCCTCCCATCACTTGACGTTGATCGTGAAGATGGAAGGGTGGATCCGCGAGGGACGCGATCGGGAGAAGGGAGCATCCGATGACGAAGATGATCACGTGCACCTGTGCTGCACTGCAACCGACTATCGTCTTTCTATTCGCTCGATCCACCATGGATGCAATCAATACAACCCCAGCTATCATGTGAGTACATTTTTCATGTTTTCGTTGAACCAGGCTAAGCAAGGCTGTAGGGCGAAATCGATCACCATCCAGGGTAAAGCCCTAGTCCTAGGCATCTTGTTGCACGAACTAACTGTTGCTCAGGCATCCAACTTCGCACTCCAAAGAGGCGCAAAGCTTTGCTCCAGAGACGATTCTACATCAAGTTTTCAGTCGATGACGAATCGCGATCAACGGGTAGTGCAAAGGAGTCGAAGAGGCGCTCTTCTTGGGGAAACACTTTGTGTTTGTGAGTGGCTATCTTTACTTTGTGCCATCAAATTAAACATTACCAGCGACGGGAATGACCGTTCCATTCTCCGCGTACAGGTTTACCGCAAGCACCGTTTCGGCAAGAATAAATTAGTCGGAACTCTCTCAGGCACTCTCGGTGAGGTATTGGGAAAACTGGAGAACAATGGTGAGCAGGCATCGTGTTCAACATGACCCACTGATGCGATCTCGACGATCAAAGCACTTGAAGCGACTCTTGATATCCCAGATAGGTCCAATTTGACGGGAACCACGATCTGGTTCACGTTGGCTGCTGAGCCGCGCAAAGACGATACTGAGGACGCAAACAAACGCCAAGCTATGGATGCTGCCGCTGGGGCGAACGTAGCTGCCCACTCGTTGACCACTCCCATATTCGTTGACCCACTTGGCTCCGCGGCCGAGGCTGCTCCAAGCCTCGTGACCGCAGCGCATACGTTCCAGTCCACTTGTGGCGATTTGTTACGAAGAGTGAAACTCTTTGACGACGTCGTGACCAGTATCGCACAGGTATGTGAAATTCACTGCCTTGGCTTTTCATGCCCTGAATACAACAAAGATCCATCCGTATGCGTCGTTGGCTTGGTCTGTTATATCACCTGCCATCAAGGTCGGTTGGTAGCTCGATACGGGTGCTATCCTCCATCGCTGACGATCGTTCCCACAGGTGCTCGTCGC
Source organism: Afroboletus lepidellus (assembly GCA_038094355.1). NCBI lineage: Eukaryota > Fungi > Basidiomycota > Agaricomycetes > Boletales > Boletaceae > Afroboletus > Afroboletus lepidellus. The sequence goes on along the minus strand of JBBPUA010000763.1, from coordinate 4,446 downwards.
TCAGAAGGATCGCGATGATCGGATCGTCCGCTTGGTGGACACAATGAACAACGTTTTTGCATTTGTCGAGGGCGCCGATGCCTTGAAGAAAATCGAAAAGCACAAGAAGACCATCACAGCTCTTACCCAGCAAGTGACGGGGTGTGGGTATTTCATCACTGGATACACCAAGCCGGGCTTCGGTCGGTCGTCATTACTGGGTTCGTAACCGTGGAAGCTGATTTTCGTATTCAGTAACGCGTGCAGTGAAATCCGCCACGTTTGAGATCGATGCAAGAATCACCGACTATGAAAAGAAACTGCAAGAACTCAAGACCGCGTTCCTGGAGGGAGTTACGGTCCATACAGGTATCATCGTCGTTCGTACGATGAATGTAGTAGAGCATATAGGTACGTCCGACCTCTCTGTGCTACGGTCAGCGACTAATGTGCAACATAGCTGAGGCCATCGACTTCAGCGAAATGCCGTATGCGCTAGGCGCGAGGTACGCGCAGGAGAAGGGATGCTTGCATGGGACCCGCGAGTCTCTTCTCGGCGATATATGCAACGTTCTCAACAATCTCGATGATGATGCCCCACGAATTTGCCTGCTCACCGGCGTCGCTGGATCGGGAAAGTCTGCGGTGGCTCATTCGATCGCCCGACTATACGATGGGCAAAAGCGTCTTGGATCGTCTTATTGTTTCTCGAAGAGCGATATCTTGCATCGTAATCCGACGAACCTCTTTAGTACCATTGCACGTGATCTCTCTGACCACGAGGGCCAGTACAAATCTGCTCTCTTGGAGATCGTGAGGGACAACCGATCCCTCCGGGCGTCGACGTCCCCATATGAACAACTCGAAAAACTAATCATCGAGCCTTGCCAGTCCCTCCACAGCATTGGACCACTCGTCATCGTCATCGACGCTCTTGACGAAAGTGGCGAGGAAGTCAGCCGCCAGCCGCTTCTACGAGCCATTAACCAGCAAGTCGCTGACAACAACCTTCCAACGAATCTCCGCTTCCTCATCACTGCTCGCCCGGAAAGGGACATCCTTGCCGCACTTCCCTCGTGCCAACAGATCGTCCGTAAGCAAATGAGCGATATTCATGAAGACGTCGTTGATGGAGATATCGAGAAGTTCATCTCTCACTCCCTCTGTCAATATACCGAGCTGGAGGCATCTTGGCCGGGCCATGAGTGGTGTCGACTACTTGTCCGCCACTCCCAGCATCTCTTCCAATGGGCTTCGACTGCATGTAATTTCATCCGAGGCGAAGGTGCTGCCGGACTTGGCCGATGCGAGTGCCTGCAAAAACTGGTGCAAATTGGCAACACGGATGGCGTGCAATCACTGGACATGTTGTATGAGACAATACTGGGTCAACTGTTTATCCTGGAAGATTCCCGAAAGCAGTTCCATGAGGTGATGGCTATTATACTCTCATTGAAGGAGCCATTGCCTCTCACCTCCCTTTCTATACTTTTTCGGGGTGAATTGAACATTCGAGTGGTCATTGAACCCATGGCATCATTGCTGGATGGAGCAGTTAATGAAGCCAAGCCAATCCGACCCCTTCACACCTCATTTCGTGATTTTCTACTTGATAAATCTCGCAGTTCTACCTTCTGTGTTGCTATCAGACCCCAAGATTATCTTCGTGTTGGTCAAGCATTGCTCATTTGTATGCAAAAGATGTTGAAATTCAACATATGCAACCTTGAAGATTCTCGAATCTGGAATGCTGATGTTCCAGACCTGCCAAGTCGAGTAAACAATGCCATCCCCCCTCATCTTTCCTATGCATGCCAATATTGGATGTTCCATCTGCAACATGTAGAGTGTACTCTGGATCTATTAAAGGATATCACTGCCTTTTTCAAAAACTTTTTCCCCTACTGGCTTGAAGCTATCAGCCTTCTTTCCTTGTCCTCCCCACTATCATCCATTCTATCTGCTATAGAGATATGTACCATTCTCAAAGAATGGGCCAAGGTAAGATCAATGATTATAGGAAACAAGTCATTAGTGACAAAATCATCAAAGGGTCAAGAAATTGCCATCCTAGCATCAGAAGCTTCTCAATTCATTCAAGTGTTTGCCCCTATTCTTAGAGAATCCACCCCACATCTATATCTCTCAGCCATGCCACAGACTCCAACCAGTTCTCCACTATGTGAACTTTGGATTGACCATCTCATAAAGCATGCCTCAATTACCACTGGGCATCTAGCCAATTGGTCAGCAGCCACTCTTACTTTTGAGGGGCATGAAAATACTGTTCTGTCTGTTGCCTACTCACCTGATGGCAAGCATATTATCTCTGGCTCTTGGGATACAACCATTGCTGTTTGGAATGCCACCACTGGCCAGTTTGTTGTAGGATTTGAAGGCCACACACTTGGTGTTCAATCTGTTGCTTACTCACCTGATGGCAAGCATATTGTCTCTGGCTTTGCAGATAGGACCATCAGGATTTGGAATGCAACCACTGGCCAGTGTGTGGCAGATCCATTTGAGGGCCATACAGAAGGTGTTACATCTGTTTTCTACTCATCTGATGGCAAGCACATTGTTTCTGGCTCAGATGATAAGACTATCAGGATTTGGAATGTCACCACTGGTCAATGCATGGCAGGTCCATTTGAAGGCCATGTATTTGATGTTAATTCTGTTGCTTACTCACCTGATGGCAAGCATATTGTCTCTGGCTCAGATGATAGAACCATCAGGATTTGGAATGCTACCACTGGTCAATGTGTGGCAGGTTCATTTGAAGGCCATACAGGATATGTTGTATCTGTTGTCTATTCACCTGATGGCAAGCATATTGCCTCTGGCTCTTGGGACAAGACCATCAGGGTTTGGAATGCCATCACTGGTCAATGCATAGCAGGTCCATTTCAAGGTCATACAAATATTATTTGTTCTGTTGCCTATTCACCTGATGGCAAGCATATTGTTTCTGGCTCAGATGATGAGACCATCAGGATTTGGAATGTCTCCACTGGTCAATGTATGGCAGGTCCATTTAAAGGCCATACAGATCGGATTTACTCTGTTGCCTACTCACCTGATGGCAAGCATATTGTCTCTGGCTCTATGGATTCAACTATCAAAGTTTGGAATATTATCACTGGTCAATATGCAATAGATTTATTTCAAGGTTACACAGAGCATGTTCAATCTGTTGGCAGTTCACTTGATGGCAAGCATATTGTCTCTGGTTCAGATGATAAAACCATTAGGACTTTGGATATCACCACTGATCAGTCTATGTCAAGTTTATTTAAAGATTATACATCATCTGCTACATCTGCTGTCTACTCACCTGATGGCAAGCATATTGTCTCTGGCTCAGATGACAAGACCATCAGGGTTTGGAATGCCACCACTGGTCAATGTGTGGCAGGTCCATTTGAGGGCCATATACATCAAGTTACATCTGTTGCCTACTCACCTGATGGCAAACATATTGCCTCTGGCTCAAATGATAAGACCATCAGAGTTTGGAATGCTACCACTTGTCAATGTGTGGCAGGTCCATTAAAAGGCCATACACGTAGTGTTGCATCTGTTGCCTACTCACCTGATGGCAAGCATATTGCCTCTGGCTCTTGGGACAAGACAATCAGGATTTGGAATGCCATCACTGGTCAATGCATAGCAGGCCCATTTGAAGATCATACAGAAAGTGTTGTATCTGTTGTCTATTCATCTGATGGCAAGCATATTGCCTCTGGCTCTTGGGATAAGACTATCAGGATTTGGAATGCCATCACTGGTCAATGCATAGCAGGTCCATTTCAAGGTCATACAAATATTATTCAATCTGTTGCCTATTCACCTGATGGCAAGCATATTGCCTCTGGCTCTCAGGATAAGACCATTAGGATCTGGAATGCCACCACTGGTCAATGTGTGGCAGATCCATTTAAAGGCCATGTAGAACATGTTGTATCTGTTGCCTACTCACCTGATGGCAAATACATTGTCTCTGGCTCTACAGATGAGACTATTAGGGTTTGGAATACTATTACTGGTCAATGTGTGGCAGGTCCATTTGAAGGCCATGCATGGGATGTTACCTCTGTTGCCTATTCACCTGATGGCAAATATATTGTTACCACAGCTGATGATCATTCCATCAAAGTTTGGAGAATGGATGCACTTTTGTTCAATGGTGATTCATATATAACCAATGGTTGGATTGTTTCCAATAAATATTGTTTTGGTTGGATTGCTCCTTGGTTCAGAACTGCCTTTTATTTTCCCTTTCATTCTCTAGTCATATCTTCTAGTGGCATCTACCAATCTGATGTTGATCCCTCCATATTTGGAAACTCCTGGATTACTTGTTGGAAATGATTCTATATGTTTGTTCATCAATTCAAAATTCAAAAATCCAAGTATGTGCGATTTTTCAGGATCTCGAACATTTGGCAGAAAATTCGAAGTCGA